>JAOWAT010084671.1:0-10854 GCA_028571025.1 Longipedia americana
GGCCGTGAAATTTTTGTGGAAAGCTGTAATTTACAGGGCCTTTCTTATTTGGATTTGCTTTCAATAATTTTTCTTTGAAAATTTTCTCAAAATTTAAATTTAGAAATTTTAATTTTAGTTTCAAATTAGAGGAAGGAATTTTAATCTTTCGTTTCAAATTAGAGGAAGGAATGAGTTTCCGGGAGAAATTCAAACTCTCGATGTAGCAACACTTCCTCGTTCCAACAGCGCAACATTAAAGTCATGTACCTTTGTTTTTGACACAGAAATTTGGCAATTGATTATTAATTAATTTTTGTAAAAAATATAATGCTATATTAGACATTTTTTAGAGGTCATTTTATTACTTTTTATGCAAAAATAGTCCAAAAAATTCACCCCAGTCTGCCTTTAAGACATATCATTTTAACTTAAAACCATGAATATTAGGCGCTCCAACGGATTTCCGAGATGAGGAAAAAAATTGAAAATTGAGAGATTTGCATTTAAAGCTTTCAATTTACTTCATGAATCCAAAATATTAATTTTGTTTCCTTCATAACACAAATTTGCGACACTTCTTCAGCCAGAGATTTTACATGATGTTTCATATGTGTTGTATTATTGACTGATCAAGTGCTTAAAAACCAAAGAAATTATTTCGTCACAAAAATACACTGAAGTGCCTAATATCTGGGACTAAATTATTTGTATTTTTGTATTAATGCAATTATTCTTTGCAAATAAAGGAAGCAATATTAAAGAAAATTATTGTGGATCCTTTTAAAATCAAATCACATAATATTTCTGATAACACTTTTCTGCAAATGAATAGAATAAGAAATGTTAAAAGAAAATTATTAGATGCAGTGTTAGCCATGAAGAGAGTCTTAAACTGGGGAGTGGCTTTCTGAAAAATTTACACTAATACTTTGGGGCCAAAATTTTAAACACAGTTTTATTGGTTAGCCTAGTGTTCCCACAAACTTTTCAGTCCTATCTGAGAACCTTTTTGAATTTCCATATTATTTCTATTGGAAACATTGAAGAAAATGTAAACTAGCAAAAAAGTTTATTATGTTTATTTACATTTTTTCCAATGAAAATAATATGGAAATTCAAAAAAGTTCTCAGATTGGGCGGAAAAGTTTATGGGGAAAACTAGGGGAGCGCATAAAGCTGTGCTTAAAATTTGGGCCCTAAATATTAGTGAAAATTTCACAGAAAGCCACTCCCCAGTTTAGGACTCTCTTCATGGCTAACATTGTATCTTTTTAAAATCAAATTGTGATTATTTTTTATGATACTCTTTGCAATTATAAGCAGTTTTGAGTAGCAAGATGCCCCAAATGGAAATGAATCAGAAAATTGAAAAATACACATTGATATAGTACTACAACAAAGATGATGTTGGCATCAGTTTGCCAGCTGCAAATAATGGTCTGCTTCCAACATTTTTTTTCCTAAGCATGTAAGCAGTGTCTACTCATGTAACAAATTTAATTCAATATGGCAAATAAATGTGATTTACCTGAATGTCATTCAGTTTGATGTAGCTCACAATCATTAACTGATTTGAAAGGAAAAATGTAAGAAGTGAAAAAAGTGAGATCTTGAGAGCATCTCTTCAAATGAACTGTGGATCAATCAAAGAAACAGAAAAATCCAAAAGGCGCTCTCTTGGTGCACTGAATCTGTGTTTTTGTTGCTGCCAACGATCAAAGATCCTTTGGGGGCAGCTAAGGAACAGTGTTTCTTCTGGTTGTTGTTCTTCTTCTCCATTTCTGGAATTGAGTGGTTAACATTATCCTAAGCAGCTATCCTAAAGTATTCATAGACATGTAATGGGCAGTATATTTACAGCCGTGTATTGGCTGGCGGTCTGAATCTTGATACTTCTGTACTCTGACACTCACAAACATACTAACGGCAGGAGTATTGCGGGGATTCCGCGCTTGTTTTTGTTGCAGTGCATTAGAAATTATTTCCATGATGACTCATCCAAGCAACAGTATGATGTGGATGTTTGGAAGGCCTGTAAAAATTTCAATTTCATGACTTCCATCAGATTATATATCCTTGGCATGAAATGAAAAGTCCTCTCTATAATGACTACAGGATATAACTTTGTGTATCTCTGGTTGAAGCCACTTGATTGGTTCACCTTTGATTCCAGATGAAATTTGATTGGTCCATATTTCACTTGCTTATTGAGAGTAGTTTTCTGAGAATTTTATAAGTGCTTGTGAGTAACTTCCAGTAGAAAGGTAGGCTTTATTTACCATTATGGATCATTTCGTTGACATGATTTTCTAATCTATTTTCTCCATTTTGGATAAGATCAATCTCCGAAGACTTTTAGGAGTGTAAAATATGAAAATCAATTGATTACAATCCTGAAAGTCTTTGGAGAACACGCAGATGTTACCATACTTATGATATCTGCTTGTTGCCTCCTTATTGTTCGGCATAATTTGTAGATGAATTTTGATTGATCCCATGTAGAGATTTTGAAACGTATTAAAGATATGAGGCACCCTATGGACTTTTCAAACAACTAGAAATCGTTGAATTTTAATTTTTGGTTAAATGTTGTCAACATTTAATATGAAGTGGATTAAAATCTCTTTGCATGAGTGAAATATTTGAAGATAAATAATACATTTTCAATGAAAATACTATAACGTCAACTGGCCTAATTCGGAATTATTGCCCTAAATCGGAATGTTGCTCAAAATGTCCAATTTGCATCCAAAACTATTTTGAGCAACATTCCGATTTAGGACAATAATTCCGAATTAAGCCAGTTGACGTTACTTACTTGTTCAAAGAAGTGTCATTTTTTTAAAATCTCATTTTCTGTCAAACTTTCAAACTGTTGTTAAACGTGTTTATCTCTGTACTGTTATTGAACGTGTTTATCTGTAATACTAGGGTGTAACACAAAACCACCAATTCATGCTGTGTGGGGTTAATCTATCAGATTTTGACCTACTGATTCCAAAAATACCCTTCTTTTGAACAAAATTTGAATTTTTGACCTGGCTACCAGCACATTAAATCTCGAAACATTCTTGTAAATTTTACTTTCTGCACAGAGGAAGTATCCAAAATTCCTCAAAAATCAGCCATATTTTCTTTCTGAGATTGAAAAATAATAGATGTTATCTGATAAATATGCCAAATGAATATGATTTTTCACCCAAATATTTTAAGTTTCCAGAATTAAGCCAGGTTGTTTCAAAACTTCTTCTGATCAAAAGCAGTAAACCTCTAGAAACAGACCGAAAATCCTCTACATTAAAGTGCTTGTAGCCTGCTCAAAAATTCAAAATTTGGTCAAAACAAGGATATTTTTGGAATGAGCAAGTCAAAATCTAGTCGATTAAGCCCACACAGAATAAATTTGCGGTGTTGTGTTACACATTACTAACATTCCAAAAAAATTTCCCTCCTGGCGGATACTACCATTAAAATGGGTAAAAAAAATAAGGACAAAACTAAGCATAAAATAAGCATACACACTGCCCTAAAATGGCAAAAATAGTAAGCATATTTTACCTTAGATCTGAAAAATCGTATGCTTATGAATAAAAAAGAGTGTAATTTAGGGCTCTTTTGTTTCCTACCTGAATATCCCATTGAATGTTGCAAGTCCATTGGTCCAAGTGGTAGTCCCAATCCATAAGAGGAGGACTTGAAGTAAGCCATAACGGACTTCTCATAGGGAGAAGACCCTCCACCAACGCCTGCTGAGGGAGATGAGTAATCCAGCTTGAGCAATTAAGAATTACCTAAGAAGCAAAAAGGTCTTCTCAGGTAATCTATCACATGCACACCTGAAATAGAAGAAGGGTTTGAGACAGTCAGAGAAAAGTATATCCCTAGGTTGGTCTTATGAATTTACACTGTTGTGAAAATATGACATTGCTCAGGCCCGAGAAGTGATCTTGCAATATTGCATGCAATATTGCAGCACTTGCAATATTTCATGTAATATTGGGGTGCTTGCAATATTTCATACAATATTGCAGCGCATGCACGTCTTTTCCCGAATTTTAAAAACATTGTATGAAACAAAACAATTCTTTTGTTCACAATAAATTGCATGCAATATTGCAAGCTCTGCAATATTTCATGAAATATTGCAAGCATTGCAATATTGCGTGCAATATTTCAGGATCACTTCCCGTGCCTTACCCAAAATTTTGGGTGAGCAGTGGTGTCCATATAAATGGGTCAACTGATGCATATTTTTTTGAGTGAGCTATGGATACTGTAATGATTTTCCTTTGAGATTTTTTAATGTAAATAATTACGTCAACTGACCCATATTTTTGAATTGATTGGAATTGATGCAAAAATATTTTCCGTCAATGAACGCAAATTTATTTTGCAAAAACCAATTCATTTTCTTTTGCAACAGTGTAATTGATCTCTGTGGTCATAGAAAACTGGAATGTATAGTAAGCTCTACAAACACTATGGGCCTGATATATTTTTCCACTTCATTGGAAAATGCAAAGAATGCAAGAATTTCAGACTTTGAGGCCTTGGCACTAAGGCTATGTAAGAGCAAAATTCTCAAAAATATCAAATTTTTCGATGCCTTGAGAGTGATTGGAAAATTCATGACCTTAGGTCACCATAATTTTGCCCGTGAGCCAAAGGCCCATAGGCAAAATTGTGATCCCTTCATTCATGAATTTTCCAATCACTCTCAATCATGGGGTCTATGATTGATATAATTCAAATGTTCCTTAGTAAAAATAAAATCAATAATCCATATTCCAAAAATATCTCATCATAGTACCCTCACGCAATTTTATAAAGAGGATTAAATTCAATTCACCAAGAGTGCTTGATAATGATTATCAATATTGATTTTCAAAATCAGACTACGATTGATATCGGCAATCAAGAATCATTTCCCTATCATTTATTTTTCATTTTTCACTACGGACAAGCTATTAAATCTGCATGTGTTTTTACAATATTCAAAATTTTACAACTCTTTTAAATTGAACTTGGCGAAATAAAGATGAATTTGTGTTTCTCATTGAAATATTGGCTAAACAGTGGAGATAATTTTTGGTGTCCTATATTATTTGAACAAATAGATCTGTTCAGCCAAACTCAATGTAACTCTCAGTCTATATGACTTGTCTTATTGAATCTGGCTAAACAGGTAAGATATGAACAACAAAATAAACCACAGTTTCAAAAAGATCTCTGCTTGGCCACTTAAAGTGGGACACCAAAATTTATCTTCTTGGTTTAGTTCTATGAGATACTCAAATTTATCTCTGTTTGGTCATGATTGTTTTTTCCGGACCAGTGAATACTAGAAACTGGAAGAATTCCTGGGAATCCCAAACATTTTTATTTAGAATAGCTACACCTACAGTGACCTTCGGCATCTCAATTTTGGCCTCGAAACAGAGGCCCTTTGGAAGGAAATTATAGTCTCCCTCTGTCAAGAAATTTGAACTTTTACCCCTTTCACCTTTTAGAGGTATTGGACACAATTTTTACTCAAATTTAACTTTCTAAATGAAACTTAGTCATTTAACAGATAAAACTTACGTTCTTCAAATTACTTTCACGTGTCTTAATGACTATATAGGCCTACTTCAAATGTCTACTTCAAAATAAACGACAATGTTGCAAAATTTCTAATTGTTTTTTGCAGAAAAACTCCCAAGTTGTGTACTCATTTCGGATTTATTTCAAATTGTTATTGTGTAAACATAGGCATTATCTTATTTAGTCAATGATTTAATCTGCTTATGATGATCAGACAGAGAGTCATTATCACATTAGGCAGGTTTTAGAAGAACTTTAAGCTGAATTTTCCACAATCTTAACTTAGATCCTCTTTATAATTCTAAAAGTACATCTTAAGGATATTTGAAAGCCTCTTAGAAAGAAAATTTGTAGAAGAAGCACTTGAGAACAAAAGGAAACACACAGACTTTATTCAATTTTAGAGACGAGATTTCAGACAAGTAGAGGCTTAAAAATGACTTGAAATAACACCAATTAATTTAATGACTTACCTGTCAAAAGAGTTATATAACAGTCTTCAGAGATGTTATTTGTTTTATTGTTATACGATATTGCAGTAAATAATTTTTTTAAATAATAACCCTAGATATTATTGACTAACTTGCCTTCAAAGAGTGTTAACTATCATTTTTTTCTGGCAATGTTGTATAAGCCCCTCCCTTCAGTGAAGAGAGTCTCTCTTGTTTCTCGTGACGGCGATATTGAAGAACGGAAAAGAACAGAACAGAACACTCAGATGCACCATTTTGGAGCCAATAGATAGAAAAAGGAGAAAAGGAGATCCTCCTCTATAATGCTTAGAAGTGTACTTCTCTGCATTTTTCGTTTGTGAAAAAAGGTTTGCTTTGCTTCTGCTGTTGGTTAGAGTTGTAAACAGTCGTTATGTACAGTGTTGTTTATTAGAAAATCTGTACTTTTAAATGGAATTGATTTTGATTCTTGATATAACAAGGACGAACAGCGTCCTGGAAGAGGCGAAGGGGGAAATGAAATATGAAGAATTTCTAAGATTTAAGTTTTGAAAAAATTGGATGTTTTCAATATCAGGACTAAGTTGTACAAACAGAGTATAGGACATGAATAAATAAAAAAAATGATTTTCCAAAAACTAGACAATTCTGAGCAAATTTCAAAAATTTTGAAAATTGACCTCATGAGGGACGACCCACAAGCCGGTGCTGGCTGCGGATCAACAAATCAATTCCTTACTCTTGTATGCTAAAGTGTAGAATTCAAAAAACGGCATGTTTCGTCGGCATATTTCGTCGTTTACACAAATATTTCACTTTTTGATAATAGGAGAAAAAGAGATCCTTGGGCTTTCTTATGACAAATATTTCAAGGACCCCTGTTGCTCCTATTAAAGTTTTTTCATAATACTAACATACTTGAGTTATGAAAAAGTTCATTTTTCCAAAAATTAGACAATTTTGAGCATTTTTCCAAAGATTTTGAAAAATGTCCCTGAGGCGACCCACAGGCCAGTAAGGGCCACGGGTAAAAAAATTCAAAACTTTAATGAATAGTTGTTTTTCCAAAAACTGGAAAGTTTTCAGCATTTTTCAAAAATTTTGGGAAATGACCCCCCCCCCGTTTGACCCGCGGGACCCGCAAGCCACGGGAAAAAATTCAGAATTTTTCTAAGGAACCCACATAAAAAATTTCAGGACAATAGCTTCAAAATTGACGAGGTTATTAATGGATTTTGAACTTTGGAGAAGTTGGAGGAGAAGAAAAAAGAAGAAGACGGAAAAAGAAGTTCTCTGACGAGGCTTCGCCTCGTAAAAATTTCATCTGATGAAAATATTAAACCATGATTACATGGTCTCTTCCCATGTTTTGTCAATAGGGTATTGCAAAAGTTGCGTGATTCTGCTTTATCAAAATGGCCCTTCTCTATTAGGAACATTCAGATAAAGTCAAACCTCTGGAATATGCTATTTCATAGACGATGTTTTATCAAAACAAGCCTTTCATATCATGGAATTGTACGCAGCATTATTTTCATTCACAAAATTTATCATGAATAAAAATGCTTTATTTGTTTTTTTTTGTAGAAGACTACTTTTATACAAATTATACATTAAGTAAATGTAATTTTCTTTATCAATCCGTTAATTCTTAACCTTAATTTCATCAAATTACACCAAAATTTTTAAAAATTACCTAAATGTTGACTTTCTTTTGCAATTTAGAAACTGTTACTTTTTAAAAATCTCGATTTTTTGAGTTTTTGAGTTTTTGAATTGAGTTTTTTTGAAAAAAGAATTGATTTTTTTTGTGAAAAATTGAAATTGAGTTTATGTACTTTTTGGCAAAATAAGTCTGCTATATGTGTTATAGTACTTTCGTAATAATCCTATTATGATTCATTTATGAACCAGTCAATGGTATATTTGAACTAGTGAAACACTCTGTATGTATCAGGAGTTTGGAATTTTTACGTGCCTAAACTCAAACATGAAACATTTTTCATGCTCTTTGAAAGGGCTTTTGACGAGAAAGAATATTGACATCGGTACAATGGTAACATCACATGATTAATGTAGGATTTATTGCACACTAATTGAACCTTTAGTGATAACCTTTCTCAAAATATGATTACTTCAATATTTTACCAGATCTTCGGTAAAGAAGAAGAACACTATCAAAATTTAATACTTTATGCTAACATATCTTTAAGAAAATGAAATTTGCAACCTTACAAATTTTGATTCATTGAACTCATTTTGGGCAGTAAATTATATAGCAAGAAATACTGACACTCTGTGTTCAATTTTAGGGAATAATTACTGATACATCTCTTTTACTCTATTGCTTCCAGCTCAAAATTTAACATTTTTAGTTTGTTCTATTGCCTAACTTTTTGCATTTTAGGCGATATAAAAACAAGTTTTGGAAAGGCAAAGTTTGAGATACGACCATTGTAAAAAAATACTTTCTGTCCATAACACAAAGTTAAGCAATTGGAAAAGGAGAAGTAACGACCACAAAAAATGCCATTTCTTTCTTTCTTCTTCTCTTTCTTTCTCATCTTAGATTTGCTTGTTAACTGATGTTCCCTGTAAAAGTGTACAAAATTAGGGTGATATCAAAATACAGTCATACCAAAATATAGCTAAAAGGATTGAACGGATTATTTTGTCCCGTTCCATAACACCGTTTCTTGTTATGAAAAACGTGTATTGAGCTGGATGGAGCAATCCATCCAATCATTTCAGCTTTATTTGCATCTGGTTGATTTTGAGAAACACACCAATTTTGCTATTTTTCACACGGAACATCAGTTAAGTCGTACATGCCTTGCATTGTGTCACTGGAGCTTAAACTTATAAATACACATGACCCTAAACGTAATAAACTATTTTTGAATGTGGACTTTATAAAGAATTAATTATCCCCATCTCTAATCAACAATATTTTGACTTTAATAATTCGTTAATTCAAAATTAAATGCTCTTAAAGACTAAAATTATATGAATGTTCTAATTTTCCAATAAGGCGGAATTAAGTTTTTGTACTAATTTAATGTTTCAACAGAAGATAGATAACATGATTCCTCATTTACACAAATAATGTCAAAATATCTTCATTCTAAGACCTAAGAAACTTTGACAAAATATTTAAATTTAGTTGTAAGTGGATTTGGAGTGAATTACGTACAATGTGAGAGGAAAAGAATGTTCTGTAATACATTTTGCCAAGGTTTTATTTATGGATAGAAAGTAACTAATGTTTTTCCATGTTGAGTCAATTAGAAGTTTTATTTAAATTATTAATATTAAATCATTTTTTTGTATTTAATGTTAGAAAATTGTACTAAAATCTGTCAAAATCGCTAACATTTATCTGGTTTCTTGAAAGGAAATGTTAAATAATTTAAAGAATGTTTGAGAATATGAAAAATAGTCTAGTTTGAGGAAAATCTACTAAGAAATGGAATCCACGGGATTCATGTCTTGTCAAATTTAAAAATATAAGTATTATTTCAAATTTTTCATAATAGATGATTGAATAGCCGTGGATGCCCATTCTAAAATTTCGCGTATATCTCCCTTTAAAGTCATGTTGCAGCTTTATTCTGTCAATAATGCTTTGATTCAGCTATTTCTTTCTTTATGTGCTTCCGTGATGCATCAGAGATGATCATATTTGACATGACCTAAGTAGGGTGCATATCATTAAAGAGGGAGTTTTAGAGAGAAAAAAAAGATCAATAATCCAAAGTTAATCAGGTTCATTAACTTTTTAAAGCATCAAGAAAAAAATTATTCCTCGTTTTGTTTGCATTTTGTCTCACATTATGGCTCTCACGAAAATGGAAGTTTTCTTTGTTAAATTGAGAGATACTGCACTATGAAAAGATTACAATTATAACTATTGTAATTGCTGTCTTCTATGTAAAACATATACATTCAATTCGGTGATAGGGAATCGTATGCAGTATCATTTTCATTCATTAAATTCATTACATAAAATAAGATCTGCAAGAAAGCTGCAATCTGACCTTAAAGGCAGACTGGCGTGAAAAATTTTATGAGCCAATTTAGTGTGGAAAGCTTTAAAAAACCTCTCGTAATATTTGGATATGTTTTTGATAATTTCTTTATGAGAAATTTCCCAAATTTTGATTAGAAAATAATGGTGGGTGGCAACTCACTTTAAATTTTTTCTTTGAAATCGAGGAAGGACTTGATTTTCCCGGAAAATTTAAATCTCACAGTGCAGCAACACTTCCTTTTTCTAAGTGCGTAAATTTAAATTTCTATGCCACCCACCATTATGTTTTAAACAGAAATTCATTAATTTTTGTTAGAAAATTAATGTTCTGCAAAATCAAACGATTTTTAGAAGTAATATTTCAAGTTTTTACGCATTATTAGCCCATAAAAATTTCACGCCAGTCTGCCTTTAAAGCAATAATGAGGTGAGGATGGTTATTTAAAGCACTATCTTCTTCATAAAAACATGGACATCTTTAACGATGTCCGTGTATAAAACAAAATGTTTATGTCAGAAACAAGCCTGTCAGATATTTTCCCTATCTCGTGGATTTCAGTATGTCAATCAATACTTTTTCAAATGATGTGAGTCGAACCAATTCAAACTACCAGAAATAGAGTCCCTTTGATCAATCGCATTTTGTTGTTAATTCTCACAAATAACCAGCAGATGCACTAAAATTGAAATTTCTATTCCACTTTTCAAGCACTAGCTAGTACTACTGGTGCCAGGCTTTTTTGACATGTTGTAGACCCTTTAAACACCTACAAATTTTGTAAATCCTGGTTTTGGGATTTTCAAATC
>JAOWAT010084782.1:0-10853 GCA_028571025.1 Longipedia americana
AAAAAGAGGTCATTTTATAAGGATCCCATTTTTGCTGAGATCTCCTTTTTATGCAATTGAACGGTAGTGCTTAAAAAATCCACCCGAAGGAAGTTGTTCTCCTTAAAAAGCACAAAAGTGGGACATGCCCCCATTCTAGGTTTAAAGACAACAATTTGCATGTATACGACTTCTTTGTATCAACCTTGTTATCATCAAACTTCAACTACCAATTCAGTGTTTTTACGCAAAATAAACGATAATATATTTATGAATATTTAGTTGAAACAAGCCCAACAGGTGCTGTACTCGTGGTTGCGGAGCACAATTTCGAGAAATGACAAAAATTGGTGAATTTTTTAAGACAAAAATTCATTTTTCATCATGATCAAAAACATCTTAAACATCTGTTAATTGACCCAACTAAAATAAAAAAGCCTCTGTTTATCAATGAATGTTACAGATACGCAAAAAAGAGTTATGACCATTTTTATGGTTTGAGTCTGTCCAAATATCTTATTCTATGAATGGCAACTTATCGACTGCTCAGGACACACTATAAATTGAAGTATCCAAATAATTTCAAGAATAAAGAAATTTGTTCGGTCCAATGATTGACTATTTCATAAGATTAATGCAATTAATGTCATGTTTTTGAAAGCAAAATCTAAGATTTCTAAAAACATTATGTGATAAGATTAAGAAGCTAGATTGATTTTTTAATTTTTTGAATCTGTTTCATATGCAGTTTTTAAGGCAATACCAGGAGATTTATTGAATCGGTTTTGAAAGAGTATATTCCAAAAACTCTGAATCAAATCAAGAAAGGAGTCCAAATTCTTATTTTATGTCAGTTCCAAACCCTAGGGACATAATTTCTGTAATTACATAACAGGTCATATTTCTAAAAATCAAAAATACATTGATGCAATCTCAAAATCACCTTTGCTTATCTTTGAATTATCTGTGCTTTATTGTACTTGAATGATATGGTGTTTGAATGGCTACTTCAAATATAATTCCCATCATAATCTCAAATATAAAACTAGATTGAATGAAGAATGTTTATTATGTCGACGCCACCATTTTGAATGAGAATGAATTGTTGGTTTGTAGTTCAATTCTTATCTAAGACAGGACAAGACTTTTGGAAATGTCAATCTCCCATCTCAGTTCTATTTAAGCCATCCACCCTCCTCCTAAGCTCTAAGGAATTATGACTTCATGTCTCTTTCTATAATGAAGATAAGATGCCACACCAAATTCGAACCACACCATAGGGCAGGGTGGTTCACTAGCTAACCTCTTCCTCTCACAAATATGCTCAAGGGATAGTCCTGTACAAGAAATAATTTTCATTGTAGATAAAAAAGTCGAGGATCTTTGAATCTTTCAAAGTCAGCTTGAATTCTTTTCTATATACTAAAAGAGCACCCTGTAATTAAACGGAATTTTATTTTTTGCTCTTATGGGTTGACGAAAGCACCCTCTTCGTATGTAGTAAAATGGCCCAAAAAGTACGATTTACTTTCGTCAACCCATAAGAGCAAAAAATAAAATTCTGTTTAAATACAGGGTGATCTTTTAGTATATAGAAATGAATTCAGGCCGACTTTGGAAGATTAATAAGGGTCGAATTATCATTGTAGTGTTTATTTATCAACTTATTACTCAAGACTATTAGTATTACGAAAAGGTACGCTCATTTTAAAATTTAAGAAGAGAATGTATTCTAATGCTAATACTACCTGTAAATGTATTATTTGTAACAGAAAAAATATTTTTGTTTGCATAGTACATTTTCCAAGATTTTAATTTGTTGTTATTGTTGACTTCCTCTTTTGCAGAAAATTATTTTGATGACAGAGTCCCGATTTTGAGTGACAGAGTCCCAATTTTTGATTACCTAATTTATACTAGTCTTGAGTTACTAAAATGAAAAGGACACTTTTTATGAAAGAGCCTAATAGGAAGTCCTGAAAACATGTTTTCAAAGATTCAAAACATTATTAAGTTGTGGGCTATCCCTTCAACTAGTTTTGTTTCCGGATAAAATCGTCTTGTTGCACCCAAATTGGGTTGGGCTGGACAACCCAAGATGGGAAGGAGGCTTTGACGTGCTACTGTTGATGCTGAAGCTGCTGCTCTGCTCTGCTCAACAATGCCTAATTACGATTTACTGCTACGTGCACTTCAAATTGGCAATACCAATAACAAAAGCAATTCTGTTTGAACACCTATTTCAAGCTGGCGAGGTTCGACTTTTATTCTTTCAAAACTTCTACATGACCTTTGCGATTTTTGATATAGAATAATAAATATCAGATATGTAAATGATGGTATTTTTAAAAAATAAGCCAATATGGAAATGCTTTATGAGTTTGAATATTACAAATGTTCATTCGTAAACCCTTACTAATCTGAACAATGTACATTTTTATAAGCTACTAGCACTCAAGGGTCACTTCTTCCAGTATCAAGTCATTGAAATATTGAGGAAGGCAAACCTTTAATCAAGTCCTGGCCCAGGCAACATCATAGGACTGGGGAAAGTGGTTAGAAATAGGCTAAAATGATTTTGACTCTTTTGCCTTCTTTTTAAAGAATAAATGGTAATAATTGGTTGAGAAATAGTTCAGTTGTTAAGGATTTTTTTTAAATATTGCTGTTCACTAAATGTCAAAATTTGACGAAAAACCCTACTGCTTAACCTTTATCATTATTATAATGCTTCCCTAAAAACTTGGTTAAAATCCATTGATAAATGGTCGAGATATGATTTTTTAATAGAACTGTTCACTAAATACAGAATTTAGTGAACACTGAACAACCCTTCTGAAAATTTTTGAAAAGTTACATTTCATCTTATCAATTCATCCCTGAATATTTGGTTAAAATCCATCGAGAAATGGCTGAGTTATCAAGGACTAAAAAGTTGGGCTGTTCACTAACTGTAAAATTTAGTGAACAACCCTACTGAAAATTCGTCAAAAATTGGGGTTAGTAATATCAAAGCATCTCTGAAAGTTTCATTCAAATTGAGATTTGAAGAAGTTAGAGGGAAATTTCTCAAATGATTGAAGATGAAGAAGAAGAAGAAGGAGAAGGAGAAGCAAAACACACTTTAAGGCGAGATGTTGCCTGGCAATAATGCAATGTGTTCATGAAGAAATTTAATATTTGAATGTTACAAATTTTTGAATGAAAATTTTGCTTCGTACACCTACACTCAAGAAAGCTTGCTCTTATCATTTGATTTCTTATTGAGATTATATAATAAATAATCTCAAGGGTGGAGGGACATTATATACCGAACCTCAAATAATGTTCGAACTTTAGATAATTCCCGAGCCGTAGGCGAGGGAATTATTTGAAGTGAGAACATTATTTGAGGTGAGGTATATGATGTCCTGACACCCTTGAGATTATCTAATATAATTATTTTTCAACATTTTTGACACACACTGCAGTTTCCCGGAAAATTCGTTTTTCTCGCTGTTCTTTATTTGCGTATAATCCCCGGATGCTTGTTCTTTATTTGCGTATAATCCCGGCTGAAAATTTACTTGCTCGGGGATTATATGGTTTTATGTAGTAATATAAAACACACCAAAAAATAATTATATTCAATAAATTTAAAATCCAGTCTTTTTCAAATTTGGAGCTTTTGAATAATTTAAGATAATTTTCAACTCTTTCGGATCTAGTTTTCATTTTCTTCTTGTTCTCCACCCATCAGATCGCTCTGGTAGGTTTCATCCTCATCTTCACTTTCACTTTCACTTTCCACCTCATCCAGCAAGTTATTTTTAATGAAATTCTGAAAAACGTTCCAAATTAGGACAGTGGTTCTGAATTAGGCCAATTGACGTTACAAGTTTAGCTACAAGTTGTTTACAAAAAGATGATAGAGTCGCTTTAGAAATAAAATTGTATTTGATGAGGTTATTTTAGATTGACCTAGTTGTCGGCCCCAAAATCAAACTTTGAAGACATCCCCCTTTTTCACAATAATTTATCTGCTTTGTGTCCAAAAATGAGGACCGCATGAGCATTGTGCTCCGTTTTAGAGCATTTTTGGCAATCTTGGTCACATCTATTAGATGGGCCTTTTTATTATGGATACTTTTTGATGATTTCAACATTGTAGCCTTCCTGAGCCTCCAAATAACATAAAATTTGAAACACTGATAAATCAGATAATAAATTTAGTGATTCTGAATTATCAGAGTTTCCAATTTCATGTCATTTGTAGGCATAGAAAAGAAACTGTTGAAAATCATCAAAAGTAACCCTATTATAGGAGCCCATTCAATAGCTGTGACCAAGATCACCAAAAATGCTCTAAAACAGAGCACATATTGCTCGTGCGGTCCTAATTTTAAGACACAAAGCAGATAAATGATTGTGGAAAAGGGGGATGTCTTCTATGTATGATTTTGGGCCGACAACTATGTCATTTCAGGGTGGTCAATCTAAAAACACCTCATCATTTCAACATTTAAATGCATAATTGAAACTTTCATTAAAATCTATTAAGAAATGACAAATAATAACAATTTCAACTTTTCACTCCTGAAAATCTGTGTGGTAACACACAACTGAAAATTTGTCCAAAGATGTGCTTTGAAATTCTAATGCATCCCTGAAAATTTCGTCCACTTCTATTGAAAAATCACCAGGTTATAAAAATTTCAATTTGTTTACCCCTGAAAGTCTGTTTGGTATAGTATGATCCCATTGAAGTTAAATTCTAGACATTAGGGATACGGAATGACTTATATGACCCAAACCCAGTTTATCTAACGTAATTTTGCTACAAGATTTCAAAACTTTTGAAATTTTTGAAATATGTAGAGGCAAAGTGACACTACAGGCTTGTTTTTGTAAAAAAGTAACAATTTTAAGCTAAAATTTAAACTTATTTTTCATGAAATGCACAGTGGGGCCAAAACGAGATTTTTGTCTCATCACACGGATTTGTTTACATTTTGCAAATATGGAATTATGAGCAACTTTTTGGGTAAATATATGTAGATTGGAATATATTTTAGGATTGTGAAGTTAAAAATCAAAAATTTTCAAACTAGCATGAAAAAATTGAATTTTAATTTTAAATGGAAAAAATGAAAAGTTGCACTGTAAGTGGAATTTTAAAGATAATGCTATAAAACTTCATATTTAGTTTTCCCTCAACAAAAGAAAAATTTTGTCATACTTTTTGAGATAAAATTGGAAAAACTTTTCATTTCAGAACGAATCTTAGAATTTTACTGAAAAAAATACCTACATGCCACGAATAATGAGGAATAAAGTAATGTAGGCCAAATATCCTTAGGATATACATTTAAAAAAGCAATGGAACAAGAATTGCAGCCACACACAGCCACAAGGTCGCAGCAGCAGCTGGAAAAACTCATTTTTTAGGTTTTTAAGTTCATTTTAATTCCTACAGAAAAATTGCGGAGTGTTTATTATAGCAACTTTTGGTGTCTGGCAACTTGTATTAATGGCAATTTTTAGAATTATTAGTAAAAAAATCGATGTTTTGATGAGTTGTGAGAGCAAAAATGGCAAAAATTCAGGTCTACATATTTCTGGCTGCCAATCAAAATATTCTTAAAATACATAATATTTACACTAAAAGATGTGCAAAAAGTGCTTTATTTCTTCATTAATCAGGATGAGACAAAAATCTCATTTTGGCCCCACTGTTCGCCGCTTATAACTTTAAGAAGCAAAAAGAAGAAGGATGATAAAAATAATAAGAAGAGGACTTCACTTCACCGAAATAGGCCTTTCTTAAAGACTTGGATTCCTTCTCTCTCTCTTTCCCTTTCTTTCTTTCTCTCGCTCTCCTTGACTCCTAAAAACGGCACATATATTAGAACTTCAATCTCTTCCAAAATGAACAGTGTAGAGTGGGTGAAAACAGGCATTTATAAAGAATGGAATCTCAGTTTCATATACAAGTAAAACCTTTTTTAGAAAGGTAACTCGTTATGAATTTGACTTAATTTTATTTTTTGTGCAAAAAAACTGAAGCAAACTTGATTGAATTTGACTGATATTTCTATCATTTTGCTGTAAAAAATGCATGCAATAAGTATAATTTGAAGGAACTTTCCCTATTTTCTAGGATCTATTGTGCTAGAATGTGTGTAGTATATCTTAAATTTAAAGAAATTTTATCATATTCTCAATCACTTAATATATTTTTCTTAGAAATTTCCTTGAAAAAAGCCTTGTAGGAAAGATTTCTGACAGGATTGTGCCACATTATGTTCCTGAAACTGGCATTGGAAGAACATCCAAAGACATTTTCTTTCTCTCTCTCTCATTCTATTTCTCAATTCTGAGCAGAATAAGTGTTGTGTTCTAAAGCATAATTCAATCATTCGGGCATGAGTTCAATTTAGCATTGACCACTTTTTAATGTTTTAGGATAAAATCTAGGACACCGTATTAAACCTACCTAGAAATGGAATTAGGTGGGCTTTCCTGCTATATGGGTGCATGTCAAGATTGATAATTAGGAACAGTGGAAGGTATTTATTTCTTTGTGGATGCTTTGCAACATATGCTTTTGATTTGATTCACAAATGAGCAGCGATCATCAGCTGACTAAATAGGAAAGACATCAAGAGGACAATGCTCCAGGAGAAATCGTTTTTATTACTGACCCAGCATGACTTCTAACAACTAGTGCCATCTTTGGGTTGCATTGCTCGCTCAGCTGAGCACATGACTGTTAGATTGACTTCATCTAACAAAAATAAATGTCCAAGCCTCTAGACGAAAAAGAGTGAGTGATTTGCTACACTTGCCTATTCATTTGTTCTGCTCTGGCTCATAATTCAAATGAAGTAGTAACAAACAAACAAATAATATTTATATGTTTATATTTATATATTTATATTAACCTCAGTTAGAAACCTAAAATTATTGATTGCTAATAGACTCTCTTGTTATAGTTTTCAAAATTTTGATATATGACGATTAGAAAAAAATACCGCCTTTTTTCTAAAGCATGACACAAGAAGTTGAGTGGAGATATTGAGCCAATTCCTTCTGGAAAACTTCCTGACATTCCAACTTAAAAATTTATGCAGAGTTAGGGAGTCCTTTTTACCATTTTCTGTAAATTTCAGAGGGTTAAAGTTGGTGTGGGCACAATGTGCCCCCCCCCCTGGTGAGCGGAGGGTTAACTGTGACTAAATTTGATATATCCCTTCAGGTAAAGTTAGAACTTTCTGGCTAGTCCTAAGTACAGCTATAATATCCGGAGGCCCAAATGACAGAAACTGGCCTTACCATCTAACACTTGCTCTTGCTTCTTCTAATGCTACCAGAAAATAAATAGAAGGAGAATGTGTTATATTCAACTCACTCACTCGGTATTTCTCTATTTCTGTCTCAGAGTGCAAAAAGACCTGTCTGTGTCTGTGTGAACCTCAACAGACTGCTTTAACAGCAATGGTCATTTTATGGGGGAATGTGGAGCTTAAAATCATAACCATATTCTATTTCATTAATTCTAATGAAAGCAATAGAAACTTGGATTCTGTTTGAAATGGCAATAAGTCTGACAAGCGAAAGACTTTATCTAACTGTATCAATGGTAATAACAACTGATAATCCAATTGCTTTCAATTTACTACGAGATTAACTATCTATACAAACAATTGATCCATTAATGACATATTTGACACTCATTTCCCAACAAAATCTGTGGCTTATATAGTAATGTATTTTGGAAGATTTTCATAATTTTTACAAGAAAATGAACAAAACTTATTTACATCCAAGATGGAAAAGGTTTTGTTTTGAGCAACTGGGAGTTTAATGATTTGGAAAATACCTTCAAAAATGTATAATTAATCTTGAAGAAAACTCAAATATTCTCCTAGTTTGAGCCAAATTCTCTCTCACACAATTTCATTTTGCTAACAAAAATGAGAGGAAAAGATTGGAATAATAGGGGGCCATGGAAACAATTTAAGATCACTGTACATTGTGCATTGTGTATGGGACCTTATGGAAATTTTATCGATAACATACCAAAATATGTTGGCGAAACGTTGTGACACATTAAAATGCACTGAACATGAGTTTTGTTGAGAAATGAAGACCAAAAAGTAGCTGTAAAGCAGGAGAAATACACCAAAGAGAAGAAGAAAGAGAGTATGTGCAAGTTCAAACTGCTTGGATTGAGCTTGAAGGAAGAAAAGAAGAAGGGAAAGAGTGAGGGCTCAAGAAGAAGTTTCTTTCTCTCTCTTTCTCATAAGTTCACAATTGCTTGAAATGTATATTCTGTTAGTTGATGCCTATGCTTTTGTTTTATGAGATGGTCTTTCATCCTTCTATGTGTGTGTGTGCTACTGTGTATGTGTGCACTAGCACTGAGTGAGAATAAGATAGAAAGTGAGTTACAGAAACTCATACATTGAGAGAGAACTGCTAAACCAAACCAAGTTGGTACACACACACATACACTTTAAAGCCAGACTGAAGCACAGTGAGAGAGAACGTCAAGAGCAATGAAAATTTTCATTTTGAAATAATGATAATAGAAACAGTGAAAAGTGGTCGATTCTAATCTCAATGTAGCAATGCCATATTAGTGTATAAATAATTGTGTGTATATGATTATGAAGTGGAGCTTCTAACCTCTAAAGCACCCTCAAAAATAAGCAATGAGAAGCAATCATACCAATTAGAATGTTCATTGAATTTATTGCTGCAATGAGCAAAAGATGTTTGCTTCATCTGTCAAATATGCAAAGTTGATTTTCTTGAAACATATTAACAATTACAAAAGTGATACCAAGAAAGAAATGGGTTAGTGATATCAAGAAAGAAATTGATTAATTTTTAAAGAAGGTTATTCAATATCTAATATTATACAGTGAGACTCTTAAAGAAGCTATAATGAAAATGTCAGATCCCTATATATGTCTTTCCTGTTGCTGTAGATTGGACCGTGGTTTATAAGGCTCTTTTGGGGTTGATTAAAATCAGGATCACATATGAGGCGTCCCAGCGGATTTTAAGTCTGAGGAAAATTTGCAAAATAGAGAAAATTGCATTTTACTTTTTCTTTTTACTTCATAAAACAGGAAAAATCGGACTTTGTTTGTTCAATGGCGCACATTTGAAGCATTTCCTGAGTCTGAAACTTTGTAAATGGCTTCAGAATTTGCCACTGAATTGAGTGAACAACCGCTTAAATTTTGAAAAAAAAATGTCTCAGACTTAAAATCCAATGGGACGCCTCACATGAGCTCATTGAAGAAATTAAAGAACTGCCACATAGGACCTACTGCTTTTGAAAATTAATCAATTTTTTTTTCAATTTTCCTCATTGAAAACCGAGGATATTTTGCTTAACTCAGGAACCCATTGGGCATTTTTTTGAAAGGAATATTTCTTGATTTCATAAGAAAAGGTCAAATTGGTCTTAAAATAGGTCCATTTTACTAGATACTATCCAATAACTTCATTGAGTTAAGTGATTCCTGAACACATAATGTTTTCACATCTAATGACGTAAAACTTTTTATTTTGTCCTCCTTGCATTCCCAGGAATTTTTATGAACTGCATTGTCTGTAAAGACTACCTCTGTCTCAAAACAGATTAGGCGAACGAGGTGACAGGTTGCAGTTTTGCGGAAAAATCTACTACAATTAAATACAAATCATTGAAGTAATTTTTTTCGCGAAACTACAGAATGTCATATCGTCCGCCTAATCTATTTTGAAACAGAGGTAGTGGTTGGCAATTTTTTCCCATAGGTACAAGACCAAACCGAAAATGATGAACAAACTGAGAACAAAAATCCGTTGAAATTGGTCGACCTGAAAATGCCTAGTTTGATGGACAGAGGCCTCAGCAAAAACACATTGAAACACCTCGGGTACAAGTTCAAAGATTCGCCCAAACTCAAAACAATTACAGAGGTGGAACAACCCAAAGACGCCGGGGCCTATTCCAAACCCAATCCGAGTCCCAATCAGGCCAAATTTCACACACCCAGAACTGAATTCGAGGTATCCCAACGGACTTTTGAAAAATTGAAAAATGTTTACTCAATTTTTTAAAAAATGGTATTTTCGTTTTTCATTGAAATTCTGTCTTCTACAGTTATTGTTTATAAGCATAACAAAATTTTACTTAGCCTTATGTTTTACAATGAAAGACATCGATAGATTCTGTACAGGGGGAGTCATTTTTGAGAAATTCTGGAAATAGATTTTCCTCAAATTTTCAGGGTATGATTTTATCATCACCCTTTGTGTTCCTAGTCCGCTATTAGCTTGACTTCAATGAAAAGTGTGTACAAGATCGGTACACAATCGTACAAGATTAAAATGCTGTCTTGTGCCCTAATTTTCGAATAAGGGAGGACAGATGAATCAATCAATTCTTTTTTACTCATGAAAGATTTGATGTGGATCTTACTAAAAATTTTAACCTTCAAAATTTCGAATAGTTTCAAGTTCAAAAGTCCATTGGAACAACTCGGCCTTGCAGGATACCTTTGGCGACGACGACAGCATGTCTTTCAATCCAATTCCGATTCTGAAGAAGAATTCCAGCAATGCCGCCGGAGATATGTCTGTGATTGAAATCAGTCCCGGTTTGGTCGTTAGGAGGCCGTCCGTGCATTCAAAAGTGATCGCTGCTAATGCTAAGGCTAATGGTAAGGCTGTAAAAAAAGTCGAAGGTTCTCTGATTTTCAAATCAATCTCAAATTATCTTGCTTATACCAAAAGATCACTCTGCAGTTAAACACATTTTAATTTTTTGCAAATTTGAAATGAAGCACTTCGTTTTAATTTATGAAGTAAAATGGCCCAAAAAGTACATTTTA
>JAOWAT010084893.1:0-10852 GCA_028571025.1 Longipedia americana
ATGTAAAGTCATATTTTTGATCATTAAAATATTTCAAAATATTATCAAAAATAACTATGTGATCCTTTTATATTAACCTTTTAAATCTTAAATAAGTGAAATAATGTCTAACTCATGAGGCTCAATTTGAAAAGAAACTGCAATAAATTCATACTTATTATTCTGAAAATGTTTTCATATTACATTAAGATAGAAATACAACAATTTTCTTTTTTGAATTGACATTAGAAATGAAAAAATATGTATAATTTTTCTTTAAATTGGTAGTGAATTATGTTTCATTGTCTGTATTTTGGACTAAAGTATTCACTTGTTAAAATGCTCTGCAAAAATGGAATATATGTTGAGAGAAATACTCAAATTACGTTCTATGCTCTCTTTTTCTCATATTCTATGTTTATTCATATTCTAAGACTTATGTTTATTAACAAGTGTTGCACACTTTGATTTTTCAAAATATCCATAAGATCTAAGAGGGAAAATAAAGCCAATTCACATAATTCACCATTGAACAAAAGTCTGATGCTTTGTCGAAAACAAAAATTTCAATTGTCAAAATTTTCAGAATGCCAAACCATTTCTTGAAAAACTACTATTCAGAAATTGCAATTAATGAAAGCCTAACTGTGATTATACTTGTAGGTAGGTTTTAGAGATTAGCTGATGTAACTGTTATTATCATCGCGCAATGAGTTGATGTTTGCTAAAACTGAAATTGTCAAAAAGGAAATGGAAGGAAGGGAGGAAAGATATGTGTAACAAAAAGGTTCAAAAATATATTTGCGAATAAATCCTATCTGTTTTTGACAAAATAATTTTGAAACAAGCACCCAAACCATGTATAATGTGATGCTGCTTTGAATGGAAACTAAAATGAATAAAATCCTCAATTATATTCTATTGACGTAAGCCTTACTGTGACCATTTAAGGCAAATTACCGCCAAGACATTTAAAAAGAGCGAGAAAATGCTTTAGACAGGAATCACCAGATGCAAAACAGACAAATAGAGCTGCATTGCTATGGACTCTTAACAGTGTATGTAGTAAAATCATGTCGTGAAATAAGAATAGTTACAGACAGTTAACTACTTTCTGGCAAAATTTGATTAACTTTGCTAAATTTTGCTCACATTATAGAAAATTTAGAATAATAGTATAAGTGAAAATTACTTTGAAATGATGGATGTACAAAGGACAGATAGGTTCTACTTAGTATTAGAACACTCATCTAAATAAGATGAGTGAAAAGAATAAAATGAATAAAATGAATAAAAGGAATAAAATGAATATAATGAATAAAATGAATTAAATGAATAAATTGTTATCATGTTGTGTGATTGTTAGTGTAAAGTTTTGAAGAAAGTTGTTGGGTATCAGGTAAAAATTCTCTCATATACTCAATTCCGAATTTTACAACTTTTATTTCTAACAAACAATCCAAAAACAAAGAAATTGTGAAAGTTTGACTGGTGTAATAACCAAAATTTATTTGTCAAATCTACATCGATTTATGATTTGTTCACCCTTATCAAGTTTATGGAGAGAATTTTTCTACACAATACACACTTGAAAACTGGGTATCCCACCTTCATGGTCAAAACATTCTTTGGGAATTTGTTACACATATTCTTATAAAAGTCTCTTTACTTTTTTGTTCATTCTCAAAAATGTTGTATTATCTTTAAGTGGATTGCAATTAACTTTCTGTAAATGCAATTCCCAACCAAAATTTTTGTCCATTTTCTGAACTTTCACATTGCTCTAAAGTCACCCAAAATTTGAACAAATAGCAGTATTTTTGTCAAAATTTCATATTTCTGTTGGCTATATTCTCTATGCATATAGGAAAATATCTTAATTTGTCAAAGTATGTTGGGAGTAGCATCCATGGTCATTGACATTAACATAAGGTATAAATACACAATGAGAACCAAAAACTAAAATTTCCGAGAAAAATCATCAAAAATAGCATACAAAAAATGGACCAATTGAGTAGATTTTGATTTTGAAATGCTTTATAACTAGACCAATCACTCAGAAAGAGCTTGGTACGTGACAGAATGGCATCTGACCAACACACTTTTATCAAGATGCAAAAATGAAAAATGATGTGAGAAAAAGATCAAAAATTCAAAATCTAAAAGCTAACCCCATAGACAAATTGAGCATTCATATAAAGTTAGCATAAAAGTCGATTTAATTTTGCATCAGTTAGGCATTGAAACCAAAAATTATATTGTTAGAGAAAGTGAAAAATTAATTTTTCAAAAGTGAAGCGTTTCCCAAAATCGGTTATTATTAGATAGAGTGATGTGTTTGTTATTTGAAACTTCAGGTCCAAGAAATTGATTAATGTTCAGATATTGTTCAGTGTTTGTTTGAAAGTCATTTTGATTACACGAAAAAATAATTAACTCAATCAAACAGTTCATGGAATTTGAATGTTACATGAAAGCCAAATTACTTTTCCTTTTTGTAATTACATGTATCCTACTAGTTAATACATAGTTGAGAGATAATTAATTGAAAGGAAAATTGAAATGGAAACAGCTACGTGCAAGAAAGGACACGAAGAAATTAAAAACAGTTTCTATAATTTCTGTTGGAATAAGGATGGATGTGAGTGTAGGTGAAATGATTATTCATGAAATATGACAATTATTGTCAACAAGATTGGAATTGAAACAGTGAATGTACAAAAATCTTAAAATTATAAGAAAAATTTTCATAAAACTTTGCCTCTGGTTATTACTGACATTCAGATCAACTGCCATAAAATATGTAAAAGTAGTGGGGTGCTCCCAAAGTCATTAAATAGGATTGAAGCAAAAAGTTTTTCTCATTTAAGCCAGATGTTTCGTTTTTTGGGTAAAATGACCACTTTTAGTAAAATTATTTAACTTATATGATTATTTTAAACTGGGACCAAATGGAATTTTGCCTGAATTATTTGGCTGGGACAAATTTTGGCTGGTACAAAACTCAGAACAGTAAAACTAGACATTTTTAGGAATTCTGTTAATGACAGAAACTTATTCATTGAAAAAACTTAGAGAGTAAAGAGTGTCCCAAAATAAATAATGAACTAAATGAACAAATGTAATTAAGTTCACATTTCAGTGAAAAGTTGTTCCTTGAAGGCACTTACCCTCAAAAACTGAACTTTTTATTTACCATAAGTTTCTTACAAGATGCCTCATGTGAGGAGAAATCATAAAAAGCAAGTATATTGAAGCAAAAATTTAAGCACCATTTTGAAATATTAATTATATTGTTCATATTTTCTGTCAGTCTAGAAAATTTAAAAGAAATGTATGTTTTAAAAATAATGCTTTTTGAGTTGAAAGTTTGCATTTTCCTGGAAATGTTATTCAATTTCAAACCCCAATCTTTGAAGATTTTTGACCTATTGGTTAAAAGCAAGGTAATTGAGAAAATCACTTTTAAAAATTAAAGTTGTCGCATGAGCAAAAATTGCCTCACTGGTTTTCATGATATTTTCTTTTCACTAAACAGCTTTTTGCCTTTTTCGGAGCTCAGTTTTCATAAAAATGATCAGTATTGACCAAATTTCACAGGTTCTGCTAAAAAAGGCTGAGTTTTTTAAAGATTTGAATTGTTATGTGGTATTTTTGAGCAATTAAGAAAATCATTGCCAAAAATGGTGATTTTACCAAAAAAATTGACTTTCAATAATCTAAAGATTTTGTATTTTGTGTTTTGCAGATTTTGTCAAGGTAAATGACATGCCAAAAATAAGACTCTCAGGTCATGGGGATACTGTCCCCTGAAAATATTTTTACATATTTTCAAACCTCATGATTATGCTTTAATTCAGTTGAAAATTGTACATTGTGTGCAATAGAGTGCCTGGACATATCTTCAAAAATGTTATAAATTTTTCCTTAACAAATATTAACGAAAAGTGTTGCTACTTTTTTGGCCATGTTTGATCTTAAATGGTAAAAAGTTATTTTTATTTTCATGTATGCCCAAATTTAACATTACCTAATCACATTCATTTGCAACAATTTAGAACCTCAATAATTACCTATTAAAGTTGATTTTATCTCTGCAGACGAGCTAAGAGCCCTCTGAATCCTTTGTAATTACATAAGAGCTGAACAATTATCAATTTTATATAAAATGCTGACTGGTATCTCTTTTATTTGTATACTCTTTTTGGTAGTTCTTTCTATGTGAAGACAAGACTCATTCTCAGAAATTTACATACTTATGGTTGGAGGCAATTCTTTCTATCATCGTTAAGATTTTTGACTCATTTTCTATTAAAAAGATTTGATCCTTTTGAGGCTTTTTTCGTTATATTTTTCAACACGTAGAGCTAGTATCAGTGAGTAGGGTCAGTACAATTATAGTTCTTTCTTAAAATTTGGAGTTGTAATTTCATAACGAAATTTTCTAATATTTGCCAAAACAATACGAACAAAAATTACAACGTCAAAATCCAAAAACGGACACTAATATATGTTCTGCTTCAACTATTCTATCCACTCAAAATTTACCCTATTAGTACAGGCATTATTTTGGGCAGTTTTTCAGATCCATTAAAAAGGTAAAAAATTTGGATTTCTTAATTTTTCGATTTTTGCTTGTCAGTTTTTGGAAAATTTTTCTAAGTTTTTAAGAATAATGTCCGTTTTGAAAATTTTCTTCTGAATTTCTTGAAAAATTTGATCAAAAATGTACAATTTTGACTAGTTTTAGTCTTTAATGATTGATAAAATATACATAAGTTGGTAAAAATATTTGGGTAGTTTCCATTTTTGAGTGCATTTTGCAAATCAAATGATTGAAAAGTATGAAGTCTAAGACTTAAAAATTCTAAGTCAGAAATCCAAAAATTTCACTATTCTCTTACTAGCCGCTCAATTTCCAAAATTCAACTGCCAAAAAGAAGAAGCCTGCAGAAATATATTAATTATTTTAAAGTCAAAGTCAATTTTAAGCACACTCCGAGTTGAATGTATTCATTTTACAAATTGCATGGGAAATCATGTAGTTTCGCAGATTTTTGGTGCTATAATGGAAAAATTTCATTACTTTCCCTTGAAAAATAACAATCCACAGTGGTGACAAACTACACAATTGGCGAACTCCTAAAAAATGGTGATTTTCAAAATATGGAAAAATTAGTTATTCTTTATTGGTTTTTGACAAATTTTATTTTTGAACATGATCTTTTTGTTCCTAAATTAGCAGCAAAATTCTGAATTTTGAGAGGGTTTAGAGCCAAAAGGCGCAAATTGGCGCAGGATTTTTTGCTTGATATCATTTATGGAAGTGTTCTAGATGCCAAAAATATCTCAAACATGGTAAACCTCCATGAACTGAAGTTTTTACAATTTTTTGGCCATTTTTACTTAATAAATTGCCTAATTTTGCAATTTTCCGGGGAAAATTCACTAATAGAGGTGCCCTGAAATTTTACACCTCAAAATATTTTACCACAATCATTGAACTCGAGGCCATTTCCCAATTTCATTTGAAATTTGCATTTCTTTCCATATTTCTCCCCACTGTGCAATCGGTTTTTAGTATGATGAATCTTGAATTTATTGATAGGTACACAAATGAATAAACAATGAAAGATCCCTCATCATGCTAATTCATATGAGTGGAAATATTTTGTCAATAGCGCAAATCTACAAGTTCAAAATTGTAAATATAAACTGACCTGACCCAACTGACCGATACGGACTCTACATTACTGTAAAATAATTTTTTTCGTTATAGAGACCCAACTTTGTAACAGTGTATCTGATCATCTTTTCTCTCTGGTTGAATTATAATAAGACAACGAAATGAACCATTTGGGTTTTAGGTATTTGGTTTTTAGTTTCTTTTCATATACAGTGGAGTAAATACATGTAGTTCATGGGTCAATATTTTAGTGCAATATTTGGGTTTATTTCAAATTCAGATTTCGATTATGTTTCATGCATTCAATGTATTTCTATACAACTTTATACAGAAAATGTGTAATTTAGTTTATATTGTAATATTCATTATTAAGTGATGAGATACTGATACATATCAGGTAAGAGTTAATTCTAACTTCTGTTATTAATAACACAGAGTATACAGTTCCCTCAATAAGTTTCCGTACAGTTTCGGTATTTTCATCATATTTACAAAATTAAATCTCCTGAGTTCAATTTTTGGAGTTAAAAAATGTTACGCATATCACAGAAAACTAGAAAATCTCAGCTTTCCAATTATACTCATTATTTTTCGGAAGTCCAGTGGCAACCTACTTAAAATCCCCATAGAAAGTAAATATTTATTTGGCTAAAAATTCCTCTTTTAGTTTTGATACTGTACGGATGGAATTATGCGAAATTTTTCAATTTTTTAGATAATTTCTGAAATCTTAGAGTTTCCTCTTTCTAAAAATATGCTTATCAGTTTGGAACTCCAATTAATGATGGAGTAACAATTTTTTTGTTACAGTGCCTCCCACTTTGGTAATTTTTCTTCTATGCAGATTTTAAACATGTTGCCGGCAAGCTACCGGAAAAATATGGGTATCATTGGAAAACTAAGAATCTCTAGTTTTCTATGACATGCGTAACATTTTTCAACTCCAAAAGTTGCGTTCAGGAGACTTAATTTACTACATGAGGTGAACATGCAAAAATGAGACTGTACGGATACTACTTGAGGGAACTGTAACCTAAGATGAAACTCCCAGATCACTTAAATTATCGATTTTTTGTCTTGTCAGTATAATTATGAAACCTGTCATCAAAAATCTTTGATTGTCGTTCATGCCAAGACATATTACATAACAATTATCATTATTTAACCCTTATTAGCCTTCGTTGGTGAATTACACCTTTTGGAACCAACTTTGTCGTAATGCGTGACACTTGTCAATAGCACAGATGAGTGACAGTTAACCCTTATTTAACTGCGTTGAGGGGGAGACCTTCACCCAAAATGAGGATAGTTCCATTTTCACATTCAGGGGGCTAGTCACTTTCCTTATTTCGGATGATACACTCTTGGAAAATATTTTACTTGATATAAAACAATGTATGTGCCCTACAAATATGGGAACTTGGTTGTTCTATCTTTCAAAGATTGAAAACTTTTATACTTGCATTCAAAACTAAAAGTTGGGTTTTCTGACTAAGCGTTGGTTTCTACAATTTTAAGTAGACTTTTCATTAAAAGAAAAATTTGACTCTTTGAACCAGAGGCCATACCGTTTGGACAGATTATGATCCAAAAGCAATGACTTAGTCCAAATTTTTCAAAACACCATTAGGTTTACTTTAATGGGACATCAGTGAAACAGGCCATTCTTAAATGAAATTATGTTTAGCATTATGTTCATACTTCAACGAATCCTGCCACATGGTGAAATACGCAAAAAAAATATATATGTTTTGTTCTAACATTAGTAAAACAAATCTTGACTAGAAGAAAGTTTTATTTCATTAATATGAGTCCCAAAAATTAATTGTTTAATGAAGAGGTCTAGTTTTAGGTAGTGTACTAAGGGCAAATTATCTGCTAGTTACTCTTTGACATTATGAAAGCATGAGAAAAATATCTGTTGGATGACAATTTTGACTACTCTACAGCTAAATAGTCGGGAGAATTAGAGCAACCCTGTCATTGCTACTTCGGTACTGAGCATACGTCAGCCAACAGTTCATTTTTATTGTAGAGCTCTCCTGAGTAATTAATAATGGGTCAAGATTTAATATCTAACTTGACGAATTGATTAGCTTTTAACTTTTCCAAGAGTGTTAGGTGCATTGTCTATGTAGATTTGTATTAAATTAATATGCCGATTTGTTATGATTTACAATAACTTTATGATCAAGCATTCTACAAATTATATGACTTTCTAAATTTCATTGAATTCAAATTAGTGATACAGAACCTAATTCATATTATAAAATGGAAGAAGTATTAACACTTTTAATTAAAGAATTCTCTTAAAATATCACCTTTGAGAAGGAATGTGACAAATTTTATTACCAACAGAGGGAGTCACTCAAATTCAAAGTTGTAAAGTTGTAAGATTTACTGCATTCCGGAAATCTGTGTAGTGACCTTCTAACTGTATCTCAAGACCAATTTGAATATCTAAGTGTGATGTAGGGCCCACTTTGATGACTCAGCCCTGACAGATTTGTTGATATGAATAGTGTTGCCCAATAACTTATAACATTTACTCTTTAATTCTTTCCGTCAAATCTCAGCAAGAGACATTTTATTAACACATAGGTTGTTACTTGCGATTTGAACGAATTGAAAAGAGAGCCAGAATCTTGCAGAAAAGGGTTGCTGAAATTGAAAAAAAAATCCTGTCATTGAATATCATGCTCAATGAGTCTAAGAGAATGAATGCTGTGTAAGAGAGGTTTTGAGATAAATTGAATTAATTTACCTTTGTGTTTTGGCTTTCTGGGTTTTATTGTTGCATGAAATCAGATGTGTCAACTAATAACAAAATCTGTCACACTTATTATATAAAACCTGAAGGGTATGATATATTACTTGTCACAAGAAAAAAGAAAGGTTTTGTGAATTGTTGCAAAACAAATTCCTATGGAAAAGAACAGTAATTTCTTTGACAGTTAGGACTCCCAAATTTCCAAATTAATTGAGAAATAACTACAGTGATTTGAGACAATTTAAGACATAGGATCTCAAGTGAATTTCCTATAAAATTTTTTCATAGGTCAACTTTACTTCTACTCTCAACAGAAAAGCCCAGGTAAGGCTCTGACCAATTTACACCTTTCAAAAAGGACCTCCAACTTCAGAGGCATGATACAGACATATAAAGGGTTGTTTTCTTTTCTAAGATAGGTAAACTCCGAGTGAATTCATTTTTACAACCTAGGAACTTTAAATTTTTGAAATTGGTCCAGTAGTTGCTTTGGTATTAACGTGAGAATGATTTCCAAAATTATTCAGTCATCAGTTGCTTAAAAATATGGGTGTTTATGACTTTCAAGAGCATAAAATTGCAAAAACGTAACAAAGCAACCATGCTAAAGGTGTTTTACATGAGAAGGTTTCAATATATTATTGGAAATTTGAAGTAATCATATGAAATTCTGGAAAAATTCGAAATGTATCTAGCTCATGACACCTGAATGAAGTGGTATTTAGGAAAGACAAAAATTTCCATTCTTTCACTTTATGAAAAATACAAAAACTAATAGCAGTGGCCGAATTATATTTCCAAATTTTGTATGAACTTATATTTGAATCATATCTAACTTTTGAGTTAAAAAACAAGCACGAAAGCCGTGCATAACCTGCGGGCGTTTTGCAAAGATCTGATTGTTGGAAATCCTAAAAAACTGAAGCCCAAGAAAAGCTTTACAATTATAAGATCATCGGAGAAAAAATAAAATGATGGCGGCTTTGCCGCCAAAGACAACCTGACAACATCTGACTGACAAACATCTGTCATGGGATGATGAGCGCTCTATTGCACTGAGTGACGAACGTTGGTCACAGAATGATGACCACTCTATTGCAACTGAGTAGCAAACATCCATCATGGGATGATGAATGCTCCATCGCACTGAGCGGTGAACATTCCTCCGTCTTGGGATGATGAAGTATGCTCAATTGCAAAAGGGTTCCCCCCCCCCCAACAAGAACAAGAAGTTGAAAAATCGTTATTCCTTGACCTGCGTTGACCCGCAGGTAAAAATCATGAAAATGTACATCCCGCTATCTGCTAGACACACTTGTGTGAAATTGGTCTTTTTGTCCTTGCCTGGCCTTTAGTGGACTTGTAAAGCACTTTGAGTACATGGCAAGAATATTTGGGCCTATTCAAAGATATAAGAAATAAAGTTATTTTAGGACCATTTAATTTTATTCACTTAGGAAAATCACTCGTTTTAGCAAGTGGACAAATGGGCAAACTTCAAGAAATTATTATTCATAGCATTACATGACAAAATTTAAAACCAATGATTGATATGAACTTTTATGAGCCAATATAATTATTTTCAGTGAAGAAAATTTTTCATGTAAATTTTCAAATGGATTTACTCAATTTCAAAAAGAAGTAAAAAGTTGTTTTTTGATCTAAGATTTAGCAAATTAAAAGGCCAAAATTAGAAAAAATTGGACAAAATCTAAAAAATCCAGACTTGGAAACTGTTTTGAAAACTTAGGTTTTTCATTTCCTTATGTGGTAAAATTTGCAAATATGAACAAACTGAAAAAATAAGTTCAAAAATGTAAAATCTCAATGGTATATTATTACAGATTTTGACCATTTCTATGAAGTTGACAAAATGTATCAATACAACCTTTCTGGTTATTTTTGAAAATTTCTTCGACTGCAGAATTTTTAATCTTTCTGAATACTATGCTTACAAATGTGGAAGGCAACCAAACTTTGCAAAGTTAGATAATTTCATTTTTTACGATTATGCAAGCTGTCTCTTCTGAAAAAGAAATATCTCATCATGCAATCTGACTAGCTTTTAGAACCGGGGTTCTCAATTACTTTTTTGACTGGGCCTCATTGAAAAATTGTGGACTATGAAAGGGCCTTTTCTCGTATACAGTTGGGAAAAGGCAATTTCGTTTTTCTTCCAGATTTGGTACATTGCTCAAATCAATTTTTGGTATCAGAATATTAAAATGCCTTCCTTCCTACACTATTTGTAGAAAAAAATTCAAATTTTGGTCCACTCTACTCTGAGTTCTGAGCTCTTGCAAATATGACCCAAATTTCTTGAAAATCTAAAGAATGAAGTCAGAGTTCAAAAAGCCTGGGAAAAAGAGAGATGCCATGACCAAAATATTGGTTTTTGTTCATATTTGATCCAGAAG
>JAOWAT010085004.1:0-10852 GCA_028571025.1 Longipedia americana
TAAAATTGCCAATTTTTATCGAGGGCAATAACCATGGACTCAATTACAGTTGCAATTTTTACTTTTTTTACATTTAGGCCTTTTACCATTTTTCAAGTTTCTTGCTTCATATTTGTTCAAATTTCAAAGGTAAGGGGTGTTTTGAAAAATTTAGAATTTCAGCTTTCCAATGCATCCAAGCATGGATTAATCTGACGCTTGAGCCCAAAGTTATGACATGGTTAGTTTGTCTAATTTTTAATGACTCAGTCTTTAATTTTGAAAATTTCGCCTCTGATACACTTTGGTTGTTTTCTTTCATGAAATTTTTTGAAGATTGGTCCTTTTGTGCCAAAATTCATCAAAACTTTACAAAAGTCTGATGTTAAAGCTATATTTAGGAAAAATTGGACAGAGTTTCTGAAAAGCTTAGATAAATTTCCAAAACTTAGCTCCAAAAATGTAAATGTGTAACGAATTTAAGCCCCCCTCATCTGTTAGACTTTTTATGGATACGGGCTGTCTTGACCTGATGTTAGTAAAAGGGTTAATTGGGAAGTCTAAAGTACGTAATGCTATTACAATCTATTACAATCACAATACTCACTCATTGTTCTTTGAATCTGATTTACATCTTACAGTTTTATTTCCACTTTTTGGCTCTCTAAATGTTTTTAAACTATGAAAATTGTTTTATCAAATGAATAAGAACAATTTAAAGTCCTGATCAAGAAGAGCTCCAAAATTAGAGAAAAGGTTTTGTGAATTTAATTTGAAAGTTTCAGTGAAAATATGAAGAAAAGAAATAGAAAACTAAATTTTGGGGTCACCTTGGCTTAAATTGTGGAATAGAAGAGACTTTTTGATGAAACATTTTGCCAATTTCTGACAGTAGAGATTATTTACAACCTAAAAATTCTAATTTGGACACCAAAAAGTGGTCTAATCTACTTATGAATCATTTTTCCCAGGTATCACTTTTTTCAGAGTGCCAAATAACTATTTCTGAAAATATCCATTTTTACAATTTTTACCTGAGAGACAACGCAGGTGTAGTGGGAATGTTGACTTTTGTTGTTAGGGGAGTCTTTTGCAATATCAGGGTTTGTCATCCCACAATGGATGGGCATTCATTATCACATTTCAGATGTTTGCTGCCGAGATGTCATTTTCTCACTTACAACAGAGAATTCTTGAGTATGACTGTTTATCAAAATTATTTTTGCAGCTTTATTTTTCTAGTTGATTTTCAACTTCTTTTAAATTGTTTAGCTTCAGAATTTTTGGACTTTCAATCAGATCTTTGCAAAACACCCGCAGGTAATGCATGCCTTTCATACATTAAAGCTTGATTTGGGCAGTAGGTTCAAAGTTATTTTGATAAAAACCAAAATTTTATTAATAAAATATGCACAGGAAGCCTATTTTGGGACGTTGAAAGGCATCATTCCATATAGGATTCAGAACCAGCTTTGTAGTAGTTGTGAAAATCCAATAATCAATGGGCATTACTGAAGAAATGACCTTTGATAGGATTTCACTAAGAAAAGGTTTGAACTCTTAGGAAATTAAGGAAAGACGCTTATGAGAATGAGAGTATTGATAAATACGAATGCACGTATAAATGACATGCTTGAAGCACTTGGAAAGAAACGTCATATCAAACAATATAGCATGACTCGTACGATGTTACCTATTGCTTTTTCTAAGAGTGTACTACCGGAAAATAATATGCACTTAATAGATTTGGGTTATTCTAATCAAGATGACAGTTTCGAATTAATTCAAAATCATAATACCTACAATTAAAATTATTATAAGCTTGGCCTTTCCCCTTGATCTGCAGGTAATTTTATTATTTTAATCATCGTTTTATTTCAATCATCATTTTCATGTATTGTTGCATACTTTAAGAATTTTTTGTTTGTTTGTGCTCTGTTCACATTAAATTGACTTAGATATAATTGATTAATTATCAGTCTAGCAATTTGAATTGTACGGAGTAACAGACTAGTTCGTACTTGTTGGTTGATATTGTAAGTTTAATATAAAATGCTTCATGTTTCGTTATTAACGGCTTATCAATCATTTTTGCAGCAATAGTTTCGAGAATTTTTTTTTTATGGAAATTTAGCTTTCACTATTGTTCAGCATGCAATATACGTCAAATTTTTAATCCATGCAATGCATGTTGTATGAAGGGACCGTATGAAGTACCCCAACTGACTTTTGAAATCATTCTGATCAGTACTTTTTGAAACTTATAATTAAAAATCGTCTTTTACTAACTTTTTGCAACCCAAAAGAATTATATAATAATCTACTTTCTCTAATTATATACCAAAATTGAGGGTAAATATTCCATATTTGATACTGCGAATTTTAAAAATGAAGTTTCATTATGATGAAAATGCCATTCTCCTCATAATTACGCAAGATAATTAATTTCAAAACTTAACTGGGTACCTCATATTACATGCATCACTTTTTACCTAATACTTCCTCTGTCTCAATTCAAAATAGCGAATAGTCTATTAGATTGTTTATTTATTCAGGCTTTTCTTCAATGTTTTGATTGGTTAATCACTTAATTTTTTGTATTTATATTTTTTTATTTTTGGAGCACCATACTCCGAAAATCTGGTTGAAATTTTTCAGAATGTTGTGAAATTTTGTCTGGTTTTACAATATTTTTTGAAATTTTACATCGTAATATAAATATTTTTTTAAAACTATGAAATTTCGAAATATCATATTTATTAGTTTTTAAAATTTTGCAAAGTTTTTCGAAAAAATAAGCAATTGTAATTCTGACAAATTGGCCTGAATCTCTATTTGACTTGATGCAGAGATAGCAGTAGACTGTTAATAATGTTTTATTTCCGCATTTTTCAGACCATGGCTGCCAAAAGAAATGCCACTGGATTGTCTTCTGCAATACCACGACAGAGTCTCAATGATGAAGAATTGGTAAGTTGAACAAAATGGTTTTTGCAGCGAAGAAAAACGTATTCAGGCTTTTTTTCACGTCGCAAGGCTTATTAAAACAGATAGAAATTTCGTATTTTTGAGTTTTTGAAGTTTTGGATTCAGTTTCTAAATTTTTCAGATTGAGTTTCACATTTTTTTTAGTTTTTAAAAATTTGCTTGAGTTTTTGAAAAAAAATGTTGATTTTTTAAAAATTTTGATTACTTTCTTGTAAAAACACAATTTTTCATGTGAAAAATAGTCTAAAATCGCTAATTTTTACTAAATATACTCAAAAACTGTGCAGAATTATAATGAAACAGTCAATAATTGGAAGTTTTAAAGTTGCGCAAAATGAGGCTGCTGGTAGAAATCTCGTATTTTTGAGTTTTCCTATTATTTATTGAGTTTCCGAAAAATTTTGGATTGAGTTTCCAAATTTTTCAGTCAAAAAAGCCTGGTATTTGGCACAATGCCTTTTACAGAAAAAGATTGTGCGACGTGAAATAATATTTACCCGGAAAGCTAATCTGAAATGCACTTTATAGCAGAGTACTTTATTTAAAGGCATTATTTTCCCAATTTTGGTAAATAAGTACTACCTCTGTCTCAAAATAGATTAGTTGGACGATGGGACGTGTTACCATTTCGCGGAAAAATCTACTTCAATTATTAAACACTCATTAAAATAGATTTTTCAGCCAAACAGCAAGAAGCGACATTTTCTAATCTATTTTGAAACTGAGGTAGTATAAACTTTTAAGAAGTGGAAGCGTCCCCCAAAAATACTCTGGTGTTTTGGGTACTTGAAAATTTCTAATACACTCAGGCTCTTTTTTGCTGGTTTGTAGATTACAGTCAAAGACGGATATAGCGTTCGTACACTCTTAGCGCCAAGACGGATATAGCGCCAATTTGAAAATGGATTTAGCGATACTTTACTACATAATGATGGATATAATGACGTCGCTATTTCCGTCGTGATGCTATTTATGAACAACCCTAAATCCGACTTTGACTGTATTAGAATATCTAGAAATCTTATATCTTCGAGTTTTTGAAAAATTTGGCTGAGTTTTTCAAAATTTTTGGCTGTTTATGAAAAATTCCGAGTTTTCAAAAAAATTTCAAAATTTTCCTTAAATAATCTTCAAAAATTGAATTAATTTTACTTAAAATTGGATTTCTGACTAAGATAAGTAATAAAAATGGACTCTTTGACATAATTTTGCCCCTATTGATCCACAAAAACAGCAGTTACAGAAAGTTTATGGAAATAGCCATTTTATAATAATCTTATATTTTTGAGTTTTTTGGTTCTCGGTTTGAGTTTCTTCAAAAATTTGACGCTGAGTTTCTCAATTTTTGGGCCAAAAAAAGCCTGACACTGTACAAATTAAAAATGACATTTGCCGATTTTTCACAAACGGATCAAAGTGCTGTGAAACTATTTTTTTTTTCATTGAAAACAATAAAAAGAAATGCATTTTTGTTTGGACATGCCAAAGCATAAATGAAATATGATATTCAATTATGCTGTTCCATAAAAAATAAATTGCGTCCAAAAATCCTGGCTCGCAGCTCATTTTAAAGATGCTTTCTTGCTAATTCCAAAAATGGTCTTATTTTTGAAATTCACTTCATTCAAGTACCATGCAACAAGCCCTTGAATTTTACTTCAGTACAGGCTTTTTTCACTAAATAAAGCCCCATTTCATGAAGTAAATTTCAAGGACTTGTTGCATGGTGCTTGCATAAAATGAGTTGAAAGAAATAAGACCATTTTTGGAATCAGCATGAAAAAATCTTTAAAATGAGCTGCGACCCAGAATTTTTGAGAATTTTGTGAAACAGCCTAATTCAATCTAGAAATTGGTTCTGCAATGACCTTGGTCACACAGATATTAAAACATTCCAAGGATTTTATAGCATTCTAACGTTTTAATATAACATGTTTCTATCGAAAAGTCATCAGAAGTTTTGAGATTATCTAGGTACTGTATGAGCAGAAATTTTTGTATTTTTCAGTTTCAGTTACTTTGAAGTTTTGTATTTTATTAGTAGGCCCGGACTAATTTATGTTGTCAATGCCTAAAAATGCCCACCTACCCTTAGAAATATTTTTGAAATGAGTATTCTCACAAAATATTAAGAGTAAGGAAGAAAATATGAAAAAGTCCGGTCGCTGGGTAGTTACAGACCAAAAAGTGTTAAAATCAAAAATGGCCAAAAAATTGTATCTAGAGGGCAGATATGAATTTGCTTGTGACTCAAAAAAGATTGAGTGGATCAAAGCACCTACGGGGGCAATAAAATTGGCTGCTTTATTTGCAAATTTTTTAGCAAGACCTCAAAACGTAAAGTTTTACTTCCTCTGGGAAAGGCTGTTAAACTTTAATTGAAACAATTGTGCATACCTTTTATTAAAAAATCGGACTTTTTGCACTCTAACTTGAAAAAATTACAAATGAAGTGGCCGATTTTATTGATCCTAACAGTAACTTGGACCTGCTTACCATTTCTTTACTTCATAAGCAAGTTTATATCTCCCCATTAAATACAATTTTTGTCCATTTTTGATTGACGCTCATTTCCAGACTTGAACAGTCCAGTGACGGAAAATTTGACTTTAAACACTGAGACAAAAATTTGCATGGCAACTTTTTATGACCATGTTGAATTTTTAAGGGTCTTAAACAGGAATTTCAACAATATAAAATTAGTCCGGACCCTAGTATTAGTTATCAAATTATACTGCTGTAATTTATACCCACCCCTCATTCTGCTCCTATGATATGAGTACCCAAGCTCAAAAAGACACTTACAATACCAGTTGCTAAAATTTAAAATTTCGCCAAAATATCCTTAAAACTAACATTTCTTCTAAGATTCGAAAAGAAACTAATATGATTTTCACACGCCCAGAGAGCATTGCCTGAGAGGATCTTTCCCATCGAAATACAAATCAAATTTGTCAAAGGACTTTATATAACTTCATGAATGCATAGAGTGGAGACCTAACTTTTGATGCACAATTAATCATTCTTTTGGAGAGACACGAAATTAATGTGCAATGCATAAAGGCAGACTGACCCAAAATCAAAAGTCTGTAAATTTAATTAGAAATATATACTACTCATTTTGGTAGCATCTTCAATTGAAATTATTGCCTATGCTAAAGAGTCTAAATAAATCAAATTATTGTTGCCAAAATCATTTAATGGGTGACCACCAATCAGAATTTATGCATTGAAACAGAGGAAGTTTTGGAATATAATGGAGTACATTTTCTGGGAAACACTAAAAAATTGAAATAACTTGCTCTAATTTCACACACAAATTTTGATTGGTGGTCACCCATTAAATAATTCAAAGTCAGATTATTCTTATTTTTGAAGGCATACCTAAATTCGAAAATGTTAACAAAATTTTTATAATTTACTTCTAATTGAAATGACGAACAATAGATTTTGGGTCAGTGTGCCTTTAAAATTGAGGCCAGGACCTTCACTTAAGTAGAAGTATTTTGCATGGTGGAAATGAATTCTAGATAATACATTCACAAGCTTTTTCAACAAAAAATTGCCAAAACTGAGCCCCGATTTAGCACAAAATGACTTTTTTGTAAAACTGAGAAATACAAAATATTTAGATTTTGGAACTTTTAAAATGTTTACTCTTATGTAGTAAAATTTCTAATTGCCTGAAAACTCAAAATTTTGAAAAGCACAAGCTATTTTTCAAAGCTTATGAAGGATAAACCCCAAAAATGAGTAATATGATATTAGTACATATTTAAAGCATATAAACGGTGTCAAAAAGCCTGCGTTAAGTTTTGAAAGTACAAAGATGATATTGATGCAGTACGTTCTTCTCTGATAGATATTTTAGACATCAATTTGGGGAATTTATTGCTCCAAGTTTCAAGTTTCCAGATGAAATTGGAGCTTTTTTGAGTCTCGGGACTAAAAATGTAAAATTTGGCAAAATGTGCCTTTTGTAATTTGCTCTCTGAGACTCATAACTGGAGACTCAGAACTAAATTTCGACATACATACCAGGCTTTTTTGACAAAATTTTTTTCAAAACTGAGGAAAATTTTTTGCAAAGCTGAGAAAAATCGGAAAATAGATAAATACGAAATTTGTAGGCCCTGAAAACTTGACTTTTTGACTAAAAATTGAGGAAAAACGGACATTTTTTGCAAAATTTTCGTAAAAATGCAAAATTTGTGAAAAATTGAGCAGATTTTACCGAAAACTGAGGAAAATTTGTCCAAAACTGAGAATTTTTTCCAAAACTGAGGTTCAAAAACGCAAAAATAGCAATCTACGAAATGTTTAGGTCTTGTAAGGGTCTAAAAACGTGTCAAAGAATAAGCCTGCATACAGTGAGGCTGCGTTGCTCTATCCGACTTTGCGGATTTAAGTCCAGGACTTAAGTAAAAAGGGACACTGAACTCGAAAAATAAGTGAGGCTTAAAAAAATACTCCCCTATATAAGCCCAAAATTGAACTCTCGAAAAATGTTGAGAGTTCAAATTTATTTGAGATTTTATTGCACACCCTATTCATCCTTTAAAGCTTATATTGATACAATCTGGGAAAATTTATAACACACCAAAAACAATGCCAAAAGCTGAGAGCTTTCCTGAATCAAATTTTATTTTAAGTGTGAAAATCTTTCCCAGATTTTTACAATAAAAGGTTAAGATGACTAGAGTGTACAATAAAACCTCTGAAAATTTGAACTCTCAACATTTTTTGAGAGTTCAATTTTGGGCTTAATTCCAGGATTTAAATCCACAAATTCTGATAGAGCAACGCAGCCTATATAGCTAAGTACAATATCAATTTCATACTAGGCATATAATCTTCCTCGAAGTAAGCTTCTTTTCATGCTAATAAAGTTTTGAAAGAAAACAAGATCCGTTGATAAATTTGAATAATGATTGTCTTAGGTACCATTTAAAATTTAAGAAGCGGAAGAAAGGAAGGATTTTAAGAGAGAGACTTGCAAAGTTTATTCTTCCCCTTCAGCAATTCATTGCATTTAAAATTGCGAAAGACAAAAAGAAAAATGCATTCCAGATTTTGATACTCAGGCTCGTTTTTGACAAGTTTCTAGAAACCACCAATTCCTACAAATTTCGTAAATGACAATTTTGCATTTTGGAGCTTAGTTTTGGAAACATTTTGGTCAGTTTTGTATAGATTTGCTCAGTTTTTCCAAAAGATTTACTCAATTTTTCCAAAATATTGCATATTTTGTTCAATTCTACTGCATAAAATCCATTTTTGTGTGCCTAAAAATTTCGTATTTCTCAGTTTTGCAATTTTTTCTCAGTTTCGTGAAAATTTTTCCTCAGTTTTGGAGTAAATTTGTCAAGAAAAAAGCCTGAATTACTCTTATCCTTTCATGGAGAAAGAAAAAATACAAACAGCTACTTCTTCAATTAATATACATAGCCATTTTTAATTAAAATTGTCTTCTTTCTTCAGGCTTTTTTGACAAAACGTTCAAAAAATAAATCATGAAAAATTGAAAATCTCAAAAATACAAGATCTTCAAACTTCAAATTTGCACAAAATCTTGAATTTCTAAGAAAACATTTCAAAAAGCGTTAGTCGAACCAACTTCAAATGGATGGAATAATGCGCATTATTCAATGTACTGCAAATCTAATTATTGATTTTATTTTTTGCTAAGAATTTTTCCTTGACAACTTCAGATTTTTTTTCTTGTCAGAAGACTTTTGAAATGCTCTCGAAATATATATTAGAAGAAAAACAAGCACGGAATCCACGCATATCTCATATTTCTTCTGAACCACTAAAAGTTTTACATCCAACTGAAATATACCTTTAAAGTTTAATCTCGGAGGAAACTATCGTCTAATAATAGATCCTTATTTTAAGTTCCTGGAAAAATGCAAAATATCATGCAAAATGAAAACAAACTATAATAGAAAGTACATTATTTCCGATTTTTCTATCAAACTAAAAATTTTGACGATTTTTTTGAGTTTTAAGACTTAAATCATTGAGTTTAATAAAAGAACCGGTCTTCTAAGCGCGTATTGAAGTTTATTGTATAAAATTTCTTGAATGGCTGGAATGCCAACGAGAACAAGAACATCATTTTTCCTATCTCCTTCTGCAACAGAAAAAATATTCTTCAGAAACTTTCATCGACAGGTTTCCAACTTTATCCATAAGTTTTAAAAAAGTTGAATCTCCTGACATTTTCTTTTAAAAAGAAGATTAAGAAAAAAGTAATCATTTTGCCTCATATATCTAGCCCAGATTTATTTTCTATTCCAAAACATGATGAATGAGAGTGCTTTTTTCAGCATTCTAAAACAAGTTTCCTTCTTATTAGAAATGTTGGTCACTTTGGGAAAAATGATGTTATGGTCTTTCATAATTGAAGAAATATCATTAGTACATTTTTGATGGTTTTTAGGGCTCTTTTAACTTTATTGTTGATAATGACAAACATCAAAACAAAAGCAATACAATGCAATGTATTGCAAAAGTCGTATTTAGCATCATTTGCATTCATAAAATTGTCCCTTAAAATCTTGTCAGCAAACTATTTTCCTAATTCTACTATCAGGCTAATTTCTCTGACCAGTCTGTTATAGAGATTGCACTGTGTGGATTAATCTGAATGCCCCTAATTCTATGCAAACATTCAGATAAAGGCATATCAGTAGCCTTTGTAACAATCCATTTACTTTCAACACCTTGCCTTTTTTATCAGCCCGCTAATGGCGTGAGAAAAAGTGGTTTTTGGCAGGATTTTCAGGGACAATTTTATGAATGAAAATGATGCTTAATACGATTGTTGCAAAATCGTGCTTGTTAGACCCCAATCAGCCTGCTAGCAGAATTTAAGAAAAATTAAATTGCATACAAGACACTAAGTGTGATTAAAAGTACGCATTTTTTATAATATACTTTTTTTCGCACGTTTTAGGTGAGCCCCGTACCAAAAAATTTCGTATCTGTGAGTTTCGGAGTTTTTTGGGCTCAGTTTTGGAGGAAAAATTGCTCAGTTTCTCCAAATTTCTAACAAACTGATTTCTAGTAAAATAGTCGTTGGAAAAGTGACTTTTGCGATAAAAATTGGTCAAAAACGCTAATTTTTTACTAAAAAAATGCCAAAATTTTCTAAAAGTGCTGAATTTTAGGCCAGAATATACAATTAAACAGCGATGATCGCGGCTTTTTTCTCAGTTTTAGGTATCGCGGTACCTAAAAATTTTGTATTTTTGAGTTTTTGCATTTGTGACAGAGGATCAGAAAACTGAGATTGGAGCAAAACGGAAATCCTTAAATATCTGTCCAATCCTGTATGCAAAAATCTCAAAAGTGGGCGAATCAGATAAAACTGAAAATTCTAAGCCAGATTAACACCAAGTTTTGTTTCCAATTACCAGGATGTTCTTGATATTTATGGATTTTGTTGAATTTTTGATCAAGCCAATCTCACTTTAGACGTCAGCTGACACATTTTTGCTCAGTTTCGGGCAAAATATCGGTTCTCAGTTTTGGAATTTTTGCGAAAAAAATCCTGCCAATTTAATTCAAGACCCTACCAGGCTTTTTTTGCCAAAGTTTTTGAAAAACTCAGGCCCATTTTCTCGCAAAAACTCAGAAAAATATCAAGAAACAGAAAAATATCAAGAAACTCAGAAATACGAAATTTTACCAAACTTTAGGTTGGTCAAAAACAGGTTTTTGTTTAAAAATAGGCGGTTTTAAGCATATTTTGCGGAAAAATGACAAAATTTTTCTAAAAATTCGTAAATTTGTGAAAAATTAAGCCAAAATTTTCAAAAACTCAGCTAAATTTTGCGAAAACTCAGGTCCAAAAATCGCAAAAACTCAAGAATACGAA
>JAOWAT010085115.1:0-10850 GCA_028571025.1 Longipedia americana
TCATCATCATCATCATCATCATCATCATCATCATCATCATCATCATCATCATCATCATCATTATCATCATCATCATCGTCTTCGTCATCGTCATACTCATCTTTTTTTTCTATTTTTCTTTTCAGTAAGCCTCTCAAGGATTTTGAAAATTTCATTGGATACAGGCGGGACCCTCTTCATTTTAAAGCAGTACAAAAGTCTTCCGAAAAACCACAAACAATTTTTTGACTAGGGTCCCCATGGCTTTCCTAAAGAACAATATATAATGAAAAAATTGGGATTTCTATACCCTATGAAAAATAATGATACATTCAAATATCTTATGAATTTGTTATCAGGATAGATAGTTGTGCATGACATTACTTCCTAATGGGGCTAACCTTTGAGGGTCCTCAGGAATTTATTTTAAAAAATCCAAATTTTTGAAAAAATTTTTGAAATTTTTTTTTGCAATGACATATTGGTATACTAAGTTCACTGTGTAAATTTCATCCAACATTAACGTCAATTGGGGAAATTATGAACGACCGGGGAAATTATGAACACTTTTCAAGATTTCGATGTTACGAGTCATAATTCCAATCTGAAGCCTAATTTTATGAAGTAACTTGCATTTTTTGTAAACTTTGTCCAATATGCAATAATTAAAATGGTTTAATCATGAAAAGATATTCTTTTAACATCAATTTTGATTTTTTGAAAAATTGCACTTTTTTGGTGTGATAATCATGTCTTAAAAAGATTCGCAAAAAATACGGTAAAGAATAAGTAAAAACGATAAAATTTTTGATCAAAAATTTGTTCAATACCTCCTTACTAATATACCATAACAAGAATCCAATTAGCTCTTACGGTTTTCTAGGAATTAATTTTCTAAGAAATGGGGAAATTCTGACCTAGGTTTGGGGTAATTACGAACGCAGGTTAGTCAATATTGTTAAGAAAACAGTGCATTCATAAATATACTTTTCAACAATCTTTTTGGACAAAAGATGATGAATACAGGCTTTTTTGACACATTTTACAAAAAACTTCGCAAATTTTTTCCAAAATTATAGCAAAAATTGAAGAAAATCCTTCATTTTAGTTTCTATGTCATAAAATTTAGATAAGAATATTAAACCTCGAACATTCACAAAAACTCAGACAAATTTAAGAATTCATTTACAAAAATCACAAAAGGTTTGCAATATCTTGCTATTTTATTTTGAAAAACTTTTCTTCCTGAACTTTTAAAGATCAGCTCAGAAGTGTCATTTTTTAGACTTCCAAATTTCATAAAATATGTACTTTGTTTAGCAAATTTTTCAATAAATGTTTAAAAACTAAAAAGTTTAAGAAATTTTGCAATTTTTCGTAAAAAATGCCAAATTTTGAAACAGTTAGCAAAATTTTTGAAAAACTCATAAATGTTTTCAAACAGTAATCAAAATATTGGCATTTAGCCAGCCTAAATTGCGTCAAAAAAGCCTGCCGATGTAACTTTCAATTATTTCGAATGAGAAAGACTGGGAAAGCAACCATAAATTTGTTTCACACAATTAATCAATAATTAAATTTATGTATACTTTGAAATTGATACCCGTTCATAATTTCCCCAAGCTTACTTTTTGCAAAATCTTCACATTTTCTATAATTTTGAAAAACCTAAGAGAGTTGGAAAAATTTTGAAAAACTAGTCTCGAGATACAGTTGAGCACTGGTGAAAACGATGATAATTTTTTCATATGGGCATTCATTACCAATTCTACAGGGCCTTGAATTTTGAAATCCGTTCATAATTTCCCCGTTTGACGTTACTAATAACTGATTATGAACATTCTAATGTCGCTGTCAGATTTTCCCTCTATCCTTACCTTAACCTCAAGATGCAATTGCTCAAGAATATAAATTCAATATAATTTTTAGAAAATTGGTCCTTAACTTCAAATTTTTTTAAAATCCGGAGATGGTTTCTTCACCATTTGTCATAATCAAATTCTATTACATGTATCATAAAAGCAGGCTCAACTCAATTGATACATCCTGTATCATAGATTTTATCCAAAAAGAAATAGATTGAACATTTTTGCAGAGAATGTTTGCTCATTCTTTTTTTAAAAAGTCTTTATTTAATTCTAATTGCGATAAAAAAATCATAGAATCAGAATTAGTAATGATTGGAACATGTCATTATGGCGGTTCGTTATGGAATAAAATTCTTGCTGCAAACGATTTCTTGTCAGACAAGAAATCTTATGCAGCAGGAATTTTATTAAAATATATTTATTCTGAAGAAAAGAATAAATAATGTTTCAACAAAAATGTTTCTCAGATGCCTTTAATTTTAGGTGTGCAATATTTGGATAACATTCATTTCCTGAAAATCTAAGAAGGATACACATTATTAGAATGTCTTTGTTTAAATTTTTTGCTCACATTTATCAGTCAATCTTATTGTCATTGACTGTACAGTTTATTTTAGATAATATCAAGATTATTTTATTGAAAAAAATATCCATTGTTCGATATGCCAATGTCAGCAAAAATATAAATGATAATTATTTCTTAGTCAAATAAAGATTTCCACATTTTCATTTTCTATCTCGTAGTAAATAAAAGGCATACAATTTTCAGCACTTTGGTCGTCTTATTTATAAAATGGACAAATTTTCTAAATCTTTTGCCAACAATTTTTGGTGTCATTTTTCAATTTTCTATTTCTTAACTGCTGTTTCCTGTAAAAGTGTAAAAATTAGGGTGTTATCAAAATGAGGTAATACCAAAATATAGCTAAAAGGATTGAACGGATTGTTTCACCCTGTTCCATAACAGTTTCTTGGTATGAAAAACCTTCATGAAGCTGGACGGAGCAATCCATCCAATCACTTTAGCTATATTTGCGCCTGGTTGATTTTTAGTAACACCCCAATTATGCTCATTTTCACATGGAACATCTGTTAAGTTTCGACAAATTTGACGTTTTACTAAATAGGTCTCCAATTCAGTCAGATAATGTAACTGGTTTTTATACCATTTACTCAAGTTCAATTTCATATTCTAGAAATATTTGAAAAGAGAAATCAAGCATTCGCAGAAAGAAAAAATAATAGATATCTTTTCTCTTTGTACACATAGTACGTTCCAAATTTTGGAGAAGTTATGACAATATTAGTTTTAGGTATTAAGCCTGGTAGACAACTTTAAGACCAAAAGATCTGTAAACTATAATTGCTTTACATACTGAACTCCCTAAATCCAAGTTTCAAAAAAATTTGCTTGCACCAGCTAACAATTATAACAAATTTTCTGATGCTCACATCTTAGAATGCATGCTCAGTTGCTCACGTCTTAATAGTATATACTCAAAGGTGATATTTTCCATATACCATTTATACCTGATCTCAATTTTTAAACAAAATTGCTGTGGATCTACAGTGTCTGCAACCTAGTCGTAGACTGAGATGGGCAATCGGTTTTTGAGGACCCTGCTCAATTTCTCGTTCAAATTTTCTGTTTGGGATTGAAATTAGACCTTCCTCGGCCCCCCATAATATTTTCAAGTCAAAATTTTTAATGAAGGTACTAGTTTAGGAACACTTCTTCTGGTCCATAAAATGACTCATAAAATTGATGTTTTTTAACTTTTTACCTCATTTTTGGGACCAGAGGAAGTTTTAAGGGGTTCTATATTATTGTAAATTTTTGCGTTGATCAACTTTTATTAATGTCATTTTTTTGTTTATTAGTGATAAAATGTCATGAAATGACGATTTCTAATTTTTTGATAATTACATATTCATAGATTTATGCATTTTATGCAATGGGTTGCTGACAAAATCCTTCTCATTCTAAAAAAATACTAAATAAATTTACTTGAAATTCTTATGGGGGTAAGAGAAGGTCTAATTTCAATCCCAAACCAAAAATTTTAACGAGAAATTGAGCAGGGTCCTCAACAAACCATTGCCCATCTCAGTCTACGATTAGATTGCAGACACTGTAGATGTTTGAGTCAACAAAAGAGTAAATCTTAACATTTTGGACTCGAACTCTCAAAATCTTAACATTTTGGACTCATATGTCAAAAAAATTTAAAATGCTCAAAATTTTCCAGGTTTTGGAAAAATCAACTTCTCAATATTTTTTTGTAATTTTTACCTGCGACCCGCACCAGCCTGCGGGTCGCCCCTGGGAGCAATTTTAAGATTTTTTGAGATTGCTCAAAATTTTCTAATTTTTGGAAAAATCGGTCTTTTCAAAAATATTTGAAGATTACCTGCACCGCCCCGCATGTCGTTCCAAGGGGGCACTTTTTAATTTTTTTAAAATGCTCAAAATTGCCCAATTACCCGCGGCCTGCATTGACCAGTGGTAAATTTATTCATGTCTTCACATTTTATTACACCCTTTGCCTTGTCCAGGATGCTGTTCATACTTGTTTTTCATAAAAAATAATAAGCTAGTTTTGTGCTTGCAAGTATTTATTCATATTTTGAATTCAACATGGTCACTCAACCAGAGTACATTTCTTATTTACGTCTTGGACAAATTGTACCTCCATTAATGTTATCTTTGATCCAATTCATCTGGGCAGTGACTCTGGCATAAACTCCAGGCCAATTGGGTTGAGCACAACCTTCACCAAATGACACAACACCAATCAATGTGTAAGAGTTGCCTTCTTTTGTAACAAGTGGGCCTATAAGTTTGAATAAAAGTGTGAGGAGCTAAATCATATGACCCAATGTTAAAATATATAGTGTAAATAATTGTCATTAGAGGTATTTGAAAAATTTTCAATGTTTCTAAATTTTTCAATTCTTCCAAATTTTCCAAATTTTCCAATTTTTCCAATTTTTCCAATTATTCTAATTTTTCCAATTTTCATGATTTCTCCAATTGTCCCAATTTTCCAAATTTACCAAATAACTAGAGACAAAAAAGTCTTTTGTAGACGATCAGTACTTTGTACACTGCTCTTAAAAACTCCTTACCTCCAGAATCCCCTTGACATGAGTCTTTTCCTCCTGCCAATACACCAGCACACAACATATTACTTGTAATTCCTTGATTGTTTCCACAATTGGTGTTAGCCAATACCTCTACATCAACTTCTTGAAGAATGGCTGGCCCATTTCCACCGAACTGCAGGTTTCCCCATCCAGAAACAGTGGCTGTTGCTCCGACAAATGTTTTAGTTAAATCATCTGGTAAGCAAACTGGATTAACTCTTGAACTAAATGTTACTGGAGTTTCCAATTCCAAAATTGAAAAATCATTATCCAAAGTTTCTTTTGGCTTATCGTATTCAGGATGGTTAGTAATTTTTACAACATTAATGAATACTTCTCCATCAGTTGTCTGCGAATTATAATCTCCCAATGCAACTCTGATTTTGACTGATGTGTCTGTTACACAATGAGCTGCTGTTAAAACATGTTTATTAGTGATCAGTGATCCTCCACAGAATGGACTTGTGTTGTCCATTTGTACAAGCCCAACTTGCCACGTATATTCACCATCATCGGCATTTGTCCCACCAACAATACGTCCAACAGAGCCCTTGACACCACATTCACAATCACCTGGTGCAGCTGTGGTTGTTGGTCCAGCCGCTGTTGTTGTTGGTGCAGCTGTGGTTACTGGTGCAGCTGTAGTCCCACTGCTTGAACAGTCCCCACCATCAAATTCACAGGCAGCATTGTTATTCTCCTCATCACAAAAACCATCTCCTTTAAACTCTGGTATTGCACAATTGTTTGAATCATTACAATCTCCTCCATCAAATTCACAGGCAGCATTGTTGTTTTCATCATCACAAATTCCATCTCCTTTCCATTCAGGTATTCCACATTCAGATTGTCTCGGGTTGTGATTGCCACCCTCTCTGGGATTGTGATGACCACCGTCACGAGGATTGTGTCCACCAGTGCTGCCATCTTTTAAAAGAGTTGAGCAGGAAACTCCAAGAAGTAATGTTGACCAAAGAAGGAACTTCATTTTCTAATTATTCTCTCTCAATGTCTGATGAGTAACTTCAGATCATATTTCCTTATATACTGAATTATGTTCTATATCATAATTGAGATACATCATAAAAATACTTTGTACTGGTTGTGTCAACAACTTACTACTATACAGAGTTTGATTTTTGAATATTATGCTTTCACCAGACAGGAAAACCTAAATTTCATTGCGCTGCTCTTAATAATGTGTACCTGTTAATAGGCTGTTTCATAAAAAAATAAATTGTGTCCAAAGATCCTTGCTCGCAGCTCATTTTAAAGATTTTTTCATGCTGATTCCGAAAATGGTCTTAGTTTTTGAAACTCACTTCATGCAAGGACCATGCAACAAGCCCTTGAATTTTACTTCAGTTCAGTTTTTTTTCACTTAATAAGGCCCCATTTTATGAAGTAAATTTCAAGTGAGTTGGAAAAAAATAAGACCATTTTTGGAATCAGCATAAAAAAATCTTTAAAATGAGCTGCGAGCTAGGATTCTTGAAAATTTTGTGAAACGGCCTATTGTTAATACCTCTGTTAATTATCTTTGAAAATAGATTTTTGCTATTTATCTAGGGTCCTGACTAATCTATGTAGTAAATTGTATCGGGGTATAGGGATTCTCTTCAAAAGTTTAATTTTCTCATAGAAACAAGACACATGTACGGGACTTATTTTCAATGAAAAAGTAGCTCTAAACCTTCAAGGTTTACTTCAATAGAACTGCATACTTCGAGACAACATATTGAATAGTTTATGTATCACTATGATTAAGGATTCTGAAATTAATTTTTCTGAAATATAAACATTTCCTCTTCTATCGATTATTTGACCTTTAGTTACATAACAAATTTGACTTAATTTTCTTCTACTAAAATCCTAGATTTCCTTCAAATTAATTATAATGAAACATGTAAACATACTTCCCGTCGAAAACCAATTATATTTTCTCATTTTTGGATACACTGTATTATTTCACCCGAATGCTTTTAGATATAATAAGAGAGCAATTTAAAATATTTTTTATCTTTTTACAAGGAAGATAGTGATACCCTTTTTGTTCATCTTCTTTGTTTATATTGCAAGACCACAGTGGAGCATTGACATCATCATCTGTCTCAGAACAAATCTGAGTTCTCAATTTAATTCAGCAGAAAATAACACCTATTTTGCGAGACAGAAAAGGCGTTAATGCCCTATGATGCATAGATCAATCAAATAAAAAAAATCTACTTTAGATGTTAAGATTAGTTTAATGAAAGTCTTAACAGATAATAAAGTGACTTTTCTTTTAAGAATAAACGTAATGGAACATTAATAAAAACATAATTCTGACATCAAAACGTACAAAATACATCTCATAAAATTTTGTTTTATCAAAAACTGTTTTTTCTCCATCTGAAAAAATGATTTGTAATAAGAACAAGCACGGAAGCCGTGCACTACTTGCTGCTGTTAATCTTGAAAGATTTCTTATTTTTATAAGAAGCTGATGCAGTCATTACAGTAATTGCTCATTTTCTCTCCCTTTAACTTCTCCTTTTTGTCCTATTCCTCCAACTTCTTCTATAACTTCTTTTTGTCATAAAGATATTCTCCCAACCTTAAGAACATGTAAAATCTCCAAAGACTTTCAGGAGTGTAATGATTACACACCTGAAAGTCTTTTTCTAAATAAAGATCCTTGAGATAAAAGTTTGAAAAAATCCTGTCACCAGGTAGCTCAGGGCCATTAAAGTTTATAAAATAACAAAAGGCCTCATCAAGTAAAAAATCCTTCTTGTCTTCCTATTGACTTTCAACTTGTCTTTCTACTAGCCTTCTTCTCGTCTTGATACTGGCCTTCTTCTCGATCATCTTCTTTCTGGGCTTCTTCTTGTCTTCCTCTTAACTGCTTCTTGTCGTGTCTTCCTATTGGCCTTCTTCTTGTCTTCCTAATGGCTTTCTTCTTGTTTTCCTACTGGCCTTCTTGTCTTCCTAATGGTCTTCTTTTTGTCTTCCTGTAACCTATTTGTAACACATTCTGACCACATTCTGACCGCATTCTGACCACATTCTGACCGTATTCTGAACACATTCTGACATTGTTTGTAACACATTCTGAACACATTCTGACCACATTCGTAATGTGTTGCAACACATTCACAACGCATTTATAACAAGTTCATAATATGTTCGTAACATATTTGTAACATGTTTGTAACACATTCGTAACACATGTGACACTAGACCAATTTCATTATAATGTTTGTATCAGGTTACGAATTGATTTAGTACAAAATTCGTAACATGCTCGTAATAGTTTCGACTCTCATGAAAGTTGTTGAAAAAAAAACAAAAAAAACCAAAAACAGCTCTATTAGACTTGCTGCTCTCCACTTCGTGGAGGCAGCAAGTAAAAATTATCTAATTTTTAACAAATTTTATGAAAATATATCTTTCTGAATTGAATGTTGAATGAAATTTAGAGATTCATACAATTGGTTTTTATGATTATTACTGGCCCTGAGCTACCCGGTGACAGGATTTTTTCAAAATCTTATCTCAATGATCTTTATTGAGAAAAAGACTTTCAGGTGTGTAATCAATGGGCTCTCAGATGTTACACTCCTAAAAGTCTTTGGAGATTTTACATGTTCTTAAGGTTGGGAGAATATCTTTATGACAAAAAGAAGTAATAGAAGAAGTTGGAGGAATAGGACAAGAAGGAGAAGTAAAAGGGAGAGAAAATGAGCAATTATTGTAACAACTGCATCAGCTTCTTAATTTTTAGTAAAATAAGAAATCTTCCAAGATTAACAGTATCAAGTAGTGCACGGCTTCCGTGCTTGTTTTAAAGTTTAATTTATTGGTTTTCAATTTATCCTCAAGAGTTCAATATAATACTTGTATTAAAATTTACTTTGCACTTTCCTATCCTTGATCTAAAAATGAAGTATTTTGAATCAAAGCATTTTCATATAATGAAGTGCATCCAAATTTAGAATACAATTTCATAGATTTAGGTTCTTCTCAACATCAAAATGAATTAAACAATTCTGAAAGGCTTTTATTTTATTACTTTAACGAAAACCACAGAAATAAAAATTATATTTTAATAAGATTTTCCTTTCAAAACATCATAGTACATATGTGTAATGAAGTTTCAAGATATATGAAATATCAAAAAGAACACTTCCTATTTTTCTTACTTTTTGTAATGGAATATCTAACATCTAGAAAATCGATTTGCTAAAAAGTCAATGAATATAGTCAGTACGAGAGGTGTCTTTTTAGGCCATTAATGTGTCAAAATCCCCCATTTCTTCCAAGTAGTAGACCGTTTTATGATTTTTTATTTTGTGGAAAATTTTAATGGGACCCAACTTATTTTATAAAGCTTGGTCTGTAGATTTCAAAAATGGTTTTAGTTTTTCCAAAAAGTGTATTCTGACCTAGCAACCAGTCATTCTTACTTTGGTATCAATTCCAAATTTTATTGTCTACCCTCATGTGATTTATGCTATGAATAAATTGGAAAAATAAATTCCGCAAAATAAAACACATGAAAATTACGGATTTATGTAGTAAATTTAAATCGCAGGTTGCTAGGCCTAGAGGCAACCAATCAAAAAAGTAAGAATATTCTTGGAATCTGCAAATCAAGATCTATAAGATAAGTAGGGTCTCACCTGAACTTTAGACCCCTATGAAACAGTCTACAAGTAAAAACATTATTTCATGTGAACAAATTAAACATATTTCAAAAATTGTTTAAATTTGCACGGATACCTCAAATTGTGAATTTGCATGGGGAGGGGGGTAATTGCAGGCTTTTTTAGAAAAATTTCCGAGAAACTCAGGCACAAAATTGGACAAAAACTTATTTTTTTGCAAAAAACTGGGAAAATTTTCAAAAACTCTGGTCCGAAAAATTGCTTATGTAGTAAAATTTGCAAAAAATGACCAAATCTTAAAGAAAAAACTCAGCTCCAAAAATGCAAAAACTCAAAAATACAATCTTTTACGTTATTAAATTAAACGAAAATCCTGCGAAAGAACAAGCCTGAACTGGTGGTGTCATTGCTTACCGTAAAACTCTTGATATATCCCTGCTGACAGGGTTCCGAGCACACGGATTTGGGTGCATGAGTGGCATTGCCGAACCATTTCATCCTTTGCACATCCAAGGCCAACTCCTGCTCTGTCTTCCGCTGATAAATCCCGCTCTGATTGTATTCCAGGTTCAAATATTCCCCGAATTCACCAACCCAAACATAACGGTAGCCATCATTTTCGATTTTCTGAAGAGGTGAAACAGTAAGGGACAACATATATAGAAAAAGCTTTTAAAATGTAGAAAAGGTTTGTGCATTCAGTATTACTCAGTTATAATAAGTCTCCTTTGTCAAGTCTTTAACAGAGCATTTGCTTCAATTAAATGTTGACAGAGCTAAGTTTTTAAACAAGTCTGCTTATTTTCTGTGTTCTCAGGGTCTAGATCTCTAACTGTAGATACAGTGCTAGACATCGAAAGATTCAGTAAATGGGGAAAGCTTTTTTGAGGGTTTTGTCAATACAAAAGTGTGATCAAAAGTCACAAACATAAAATTTGGTGTCTTTGGAATTCCCCATTTGAGTTTCAGAGCGATTCGAAATGTTTTGATGTCATTTTGGGCCATGAACCTTTGTAAACGAAACACCCTTTTTGACCTGTAAATTTAACTGAAAAGTGTAATATTTTTCAAAAATTTTCAATATTTTTTCAATATTTTTAAAATTGTTTTCCTTTGTTGCATCTTACACTCTCCTATGAGCAAAAAACTTACATAAAAAATTGCCATTGATATCCCAACAAGAGCAAATTTTGAATTTTGCTTTTTT
>JAOWAT010085226.1:0-10850 GCA_028571025.1 Longipedia americana
CAGTCATAGAAAATCTTGAGTCGCTTGCTTCGCTTTAAAAAGTATATTTGTATAACAATCCTGCAACCAAAAACTATCCAACGATTAACGAGCGACTGGATACAATCAAACTTCTCAAGCAAAAAAAAATTAAGATTTACCTCAAATCTCACTTTGAACATGAACTTTATTAGTGATAATGATTCCCTAACATGCCTATTTATGTTTTATTTGCTCATACCCGGTTCACAAACTCATAATCTTTGACTCGACTATTTTTTAATTTAATAAATGAATTTGATCTTTCATCAATAGAAAATAAGACATTGGGCATATACTCCGTATATAGTAATTTTTAAGCTTTTTTTCAAGCCTATTCTAGAAAATCCGACATATGAATCATTAGATATTATATTTATAAACTGAAAGGGAAGCAAGGAGGGTGTGGACATGTCCTTAAAAAAGTAGAAAGAGGTAGACGATTTCACCCTAATCAGCATGATCGGTAAAGGCTGTCTGGGCAATATCTTCCTGGTGAGGGACAAACAGACAGAGAAAATATACGCAATGAAAGTGGTAAAGAAGAAATATCTCCAGAGAGAAGACAAAGTTCAGCATATCTTTACAGAACGCAACCTACTCGTTGAAGTATTGACCTCCTTTAATTCAGCTTGAAAACTCCTTCATCATTGGTATAGTGTACTCCTTCCAGAATGAGACGAAGTTATATGTTGTGTTGTAATATTGTCCGGGAGGTGATCTCTTCAATCTGATGAGTATCAAGGAAAAGTTCACCGAATAGCAGTATTTTTTGAACTTATATTCGAAGAGCCAAGTTTTATATCGCTCAGATCTTGCTTGTGCTTGAATACCTTCACACCAAACAAATAATATATCGGGATTTAAGACCAGAAAATATTCTTATCGACAAATAGGGATACATCAAACTTACAGACTTTGGACTGTCCAAGAAAATCAACAAAAAGTAACTACAAACATATTCGCTCGATTCTATTCCTTAGTACATCCCTCCAGAAATCCTGCTCAAACAAAAGTACACCTACACTGTCGACTATTGGGCCCTGGGACTGATGTTGTATGAGATGACCACCGGGACCATGCCTTTTATGTCAGAAAATCTGAACTAGTTCTACGAAAACATAAAGAATCAACCTCTCATAATCGAAGAGTCTTTGAAAATGAGTTCTCCGCTAAAGTCTCTTCTGGAAGGACTACTGATAAAAGATCCGACTCATAGACTGGGGAGCAATGTATGTTAGTTTTTTATTATGCAGGGTGCTGACGAAGTTAAGAAACATCCCTGGTTCAATGGAATTCATTGGAAGGCTTTGGAAGCCAGGAAATATAAGTCGCCGTTCATCCCTATTCTCTCGTCAGAAGAGGATACTAGTTATTTCAGTGAGTCTGTCACCAAAGAAAATGTTAATTCGTTTGATGAAAGCTATAGTCACAGCTCCTATAGCGATCCGAATGTTTTTTAATAATTTTCGTACGACGCCAATCTGTAAAAAGAAATATGATTTTATCACTTCGTATGGTGTTTTTAAATATTTCCTTTATTCATTTTTCGCGATTCTAAATCTACTTCTGCCCAAATAGAGCAAAATAAAGGTTTCATAAAATCAAAATGCTAAGCTTATATTTATTGATTTCAAATCCATTTTTTCATCGAATTAAAGTTGAAACTTTACTTACAAAACGGAAGCTCACTTTTTACATAAGTCAAATTTTGATTACAATCTTGTTTATTGTGCCCTCCTTTCGGCAAAGCTGATAAAAATACGGGGGACTGATGTTATTTTCTGATTTTTTTGCTTTTATGAGCCTAATGATAATAACCTGGACCTGGAATCTAACTTTGAGCAACGTAAGATTGGTAGGGGTTGTCATTTCTCTCCCTAAAAAAATACGAATTCTTCCCAGTCAGCAATTGAGTCTGTTAGTCCCTCATTTGATCTTAGGACGTTTTATGGGAAGAGCTAATAACAGACTGCAGGTATCTTTTGATTTATTATTTCATTAGAAATCTCTACGGTTTTAGCACATGAGTAGGCCGATTTTATTTATTCGGCAACCGTGACGTTTTTTTCTCTTATTGTTTCTCATGACTTTTGTTTTCCTAGAATATGGACTTTGGTTTCATCGAATGTATTTTTTAGAGCATTTAACTACCTTTGTTTTTTCTGATTCTTCTTCTGAACTTCGTACGTTAGCTTTCATCCGTGAAATTTACACTGATTTAGTATCTTCCGGGTCCCGGAATATCTTTTATTCTATCTAAGAATGATGTTCTCTATAAACTCGTGATTTGGGCTGGACTGTTGGCTTTGTTCTATGATACGATTTTAGGTTTGTTGGTTTAGTAAGATCCAGGTCCAGGACCCAGTCTTTTGCTTGTGTTTGGAAAGCGATTGAAATTTGTTCCAAAAGGAACAGTTTTTTTATACTTACTGATGTAGTCATTATTGCTAGGAGATAAGCTCTATCTCATGTGATAATCGCCAGGTCCTGGCAGGTTTTTATACAAAGGATCGATGCTATGGTTGATTCTCTTTGCCTTTGTTCCGAAAGAAAATTTTTGATACAGATTGCTTCTCTCAGAACTGAATAGGTAGAACTTACTAGCCTCCACTGTTTTTTTCTTTATTTAGACTGACTTGAGTCAAGATTGATTTGTTATATTCCATCAGTGATAGATATATTTTTCCGTATTCGATTATTAGTTTATTTTCAATCAAAAATATTTTTAATTCGGAGTATCAGTTGTGTTCCTATTTTCATCTTAAATGTGCAATTTATGCTTCGGTTTTATGGATTTTGGAGGAGACCTGTTCCAATAGATTTCTCATGGCATCCTTCCTGTTTAGCATTGAACGAGCTTCCTCGTCGCATTCGATGTAGTTTTCGACTTCTCTCTGTAACTCTTTGTTGATTTTCTCGTACTCCAGAATGCTGAGCAGAGTTTTGTCAATTTCGTTGTTCAGAACCTTATTCTCGCCGACCAGGTCCATGTGTTCTTTTCTCAGGGACTCTCTCTTCAGAATTGCCTGGTCGAGTTCGTTTTCGGTTCCCCTGAGATTGTGTTCCAGAGTCTTGAGTTTGTTAGTCAGTTCCTTATTTTTGCCAATGGTGGCTTACAAGTTGTCGCAGGTGTTCTTATACTCGGCCTGGGACTTTCCACACTCCTTTTCCAGTTTGGCAGTCTTTTCTTTCAGTTCTTCGCTTTCATCATTGAGTTGTTCCAGCTTTTTGTTGGTTGTGCTGACGACAACTTCACGGTTTTTCATCTCTTCGACGAGCTGAATAGCAAAAAAATTGTACGTCGGAGTGGTCTTTCTCTGCCTGCATAAGGATGTTGTCGAGTTTGGTGTTCGAAGCTTCCAAGTGACGGGCTTCCTTTTCGAGCTGCTTAAGAGTGTTTATGCTTTCGTCCAGCAGTTTGTTCAGTCTTTCGCACTCTTCTTCATTCTTATTTCTCTACTCTTTGAGCTGTTTCAGGTTCGCAGTCAGGTTTCTGTTGTCCTCGAGTTGCAGTTCGTTGTTCTTTTCGATTTCCCGGTTTGAAGCCATGAGTGAGGCAATCTCATTCTCGCGATTCTCGCACATGCGCTTCAGAGTCGCATTCTCGCGGATGGTGTCGTCGATCTGCACCGAAGACTTGTGAATTTGGATTTTGAGACTGTCGACCTCGTTTCTGAGTTCGGTGATGTTCTTTTTGTTAATGTCCATTTTGATTCTAGCTTAGCACTACGCATTACTTGTGTTCGTTTTCGGTTCGCTCTTTCTCGTCGATCAGCAGGGCATACTTCGACTCGATATTGGCGACCTCGTCATTCAATCGAAGAAAATCGTGTTACAAATCCTTGAGTTCGAAGAGTTCCTTTTTGAGAGAGCTGATAACTGCATCTTTGTGGGAAGACTCGGCCTGCTCCAAATGCGAGTTGTTGCCTACGTTTCTATACATCACAGAACTTGGAAAATAATATTAAATATATATTTCGAAAACGTAGTAAAATAATTTTGCTTATTTTTGACTATAGAACTACTTTATTCTTTGATTTATCCATTTTAATTTCCACTGATGCTGTTTTTAAAAAAACATAATTTAAAAATTTACGAACTCAAGTAAAAAAAATGTTTAAATCGAAGTCATCTGAGAATTTTCTTGATATTTTGCTTGAGAACTAAGATCTTACTCATGAAAAGTTTAAAAAATCAAGATATTAAACACTCAGCAAAGACAATAAACATCATTTTTTTTCATTAGTGTTCCATAATTCTCTTTTTCTATTTTTAGAATCGATATGCTTGTCCCTTGACCGGGATCTCGATCTCTTGTCGGTATTTATCCTCTCCCTATCATCCTCGTCGCTAGACTGCTATCTCTTTCCATTTCCCTTTCTCTAATTTCTATCCCTATTTCTACGACCTTATGTACTTCTTTCTTTCCTCAAATCCGTCGAATATTCTCTCCTACAAAACTTCCTCGTCTCATTCTTCACTCGATTGAACCCACCTCTTCTACCTATGACATTTTCAACAACTCTGATAAACCTTTCACCTCCAAATGCCTTCTTATCAGTTCTTCCCATAAAATCATCATCCAATTATTCAAGAGTTGCCAAATTAAGACCTTCTTTCAACTGGGTCGAATGTTCTCTGTTCACAGGTTGATCAAAAGTATAATGATAAACCTATTCATTACACCACATCTTGGTCAATTAAATCTATCCTTCTATATAATCCAACCCTTTCTACTGACTCAAATAAAATTTTTCATTCAGTTTGGACTGTGAACCTATCCCTTTACCAAGAGGACCATGTTTGTATATGAATAACTCACTGCTGCCAAGTCTGTTCCGATATTTTTCCTACTTATTCAAATATTCTTAGTAATCTCCCATTGCCCGTAGAAGTCTTTTATCGTCTATGAAAGGGAGTAACACTTCACCCAACCAGGCAAACTTCTTTCCGACCAAGTCTATCTTAAAAGTTTTTGGAAAGTAGTCGCATATTTCGGAATTGGGATCGGTCATCAGTGGTTGGAGACACTAAGGCAGGGCATCTGCGCTTTTTGCGGGGAATACTGCCATTAGCTGTTAAAAAGGATGGAAAGGTGTTCCCAGTTAGAATGGTTTGGTTTTGACAACTTTCATATCGGTAAAGAAGGGTGAATAATGAAAGGGATAGAACCATGACCAGCTGGGTACCCCTTTGTAGTAGTACAAGCATATCCATTTTAAAGCCTAAATATACGACTATACGATATTGTTCTTTATCTCGATGAATTAGGCGGGTTTAATTTTAAACTTCTCTCTGTAAAACTTTTCCTTATATGCATAGACACTGTGAGAGAAAACAGAGTAATCATCGATGGATATTTCCTGATTTGCTATTTTCTTAAGCTAATCCTTGAAAGAATTGAGTGGATCGTTAAAATCAATATCAAGACCATTTTCATTCGATCTATCCCTTTTATTCCTGGAATTATGTTAGTTTTTGATTTGGGATATGTTCTTTTAATTATTCTACCGAAGTTTTTGATTATATTCCTTGTTGATCTGCTATTGGATTAGATCTTATTCATATTGACCCATTTATTTTAGAAATATTGCAAGACTGATCTAGTTAAGTTCTCCATTGTCAACAATGTAATCTGGCATCAGTTCCAAACAATATTCGTAAACTCGCATCAGAACGTCAATCCCTCCCTATCTGATTGTCACGCAGGGGACATGTGGTAAAAAATCATTACCCACAAAAAAACACATAAACACAAAATCGTCAATTATCCTCTATAAATCGTATCCAAATGGTATCGTCGATCTATGAAAATTCATATGCAAATACTCTCTTAACATCTTTATCCTTAAAAATTGAAAACTCACATCGATATTCCTCGCATTAATCTTCTCGGATACCTTCATCTAATTCTCAATAGAATCCGCTCTTGCACAGTCTGAAAAATAATGACCTCTCTTCCCACAAGCAGTACAAAATTTGTCATTTGCTGTTATCACTATCTATCTGATTATATAAAATCTAGGCTCATGAGTTGCCAATGTTAGCATTATCAAGTCAGCATCCGCCCCGTATATGCAATGACTCTGATTTGGCGGGTAATCCTAACCAGCTCTTTCCTGTCGAATAAACTACATAATTTTGTGCTATCCTTAGCCCGGGCAGTTTGCATCGGAGAATATCACCACCAGATTTCTCCATAGCTTGTGATTTGCCAGTCGGTCGGCAATGTACTTACGAACTCTTTCACAGACATCACTTAGAAATTGTGTTCCTGGGGTTATTACATTAGAATTAAAGCTTTTCTTATTGACATAATCTTCGACTTGCTGAGTGGCTGCTCCAACTTTTCTAAACTGATTCAACAGTTACAGTTTCTTAAATTTCATTTAATCTCCTTAAAGTGAAGCTCTGAATCTTCTTGAGCGTTGTTGATTCATTTTGGCCCTTGGTGCAACTCCATCAATTGCAAGATATAAAAGTTTTTTCGGACGGACAATGTTCATTAGTTTGTCAATATATTACTAAATATTTTAGCACTGTTCTTAGAAGCTTGTTGGTTAACGGATACTCTATCCTTTCGGGTTGACACTTGGATGGATCAAACCATTCATATCTACATAAAAATTGTCAATTGAAGGATTGCCTGATTAGTATGCCTCGTTTTGTGGCTAGTGAGCATCTTTTATGAATTTCGGGTTTCTCATTGATAACCACTTGAAGAATACTGGTACTCCCATTTTTTTATAAGAGATACTATGTTTTTGTAATATATATGGGGGAAAAAATTAGTGTTCCCCTAATAGGTAAATTCTTCCAATATTATAGATTTTACAGGTTTGATGGAGGGGAGGAGGAGGGACACAAAAATAATAAATCATTTCAAAAAAATAATAATATTTAAGAATATTATATAAAAAAATGTCTCAAATCCTCTCTGTTTTTAAGTGGGCATTTAGCAATCGTGATCCAACAAATCCAAAGTACAAAACACTTGCCCATCCTCTATTTGTTGCCATTAGTGGACTGATATTTGCCTTCATCACTTGTTTTACTGCTGTAAAATACATCATTCCACAAGATCAACCCGAAATGTACTTTTAAGTTCAACCTAACTCATAATACATAGGATTGTTCCTGATTCTGTATTAGGGTGTTATAGTTGTAACGAAATACAATGAAACTTCTATAGCCAGTATTTATTAAATCATATGGGCGTGTAATATCTGTCTCCTGTTGGTATCGACGAGTATGATTCTGGGATATTCCTGCGTTATCAGGGCTGCAATGGTTGTCATCACTTGCGACCAAATTCCCTGGTACATCGATATAGTGGCCTTCGCAATTTTCCGCAAATTTCCTGTTGGAGTTGCAAAATATCTCATATGGCCATAAACTACAAAAATCAGAATAGCAACAACCATGCATCATCTATGGTTCTTACCACTCTGCATGTGGGTAGTAGCTCCAAGTGCACCTGGTTTCACAAAGGAAGTATTCCTATTAGAGGTGGTGATTGTAACAACCTTGGCTACACTTGGAAGACTATGCATTCCTAAAACAATATAGCTAAAACCTGCAACAAAGGATAAACCGGCTGTATAGCATTATCTGAATGTAAACCAGGGATGGTAGTTTTGGAAGGATGTTAAAATATCTATTTTCGATCATTGGTACAAGATTATGCCGCATATTATGGTTATTATTATTCTCTCGGGATGCTGGAATACTGTTAATTTTTTGGGTTTCTTGGTCCTTAAGCTTGTTTAGCTTATTTATGCTTGATTCTTTTTTTGTTTTGAGCCAATATTTATTTTATTTTTTTCTTTTTTTTGGATTAGACTAGATTGATTATACAGAATCAGATTGATTCTTATCTGGAATTTATTTTTTTTTTGAATCTGTCTATATTAGTATGTATATCTCTGTCTTGTTATTTTTATTGCTTGTTCTACACATTATTCCTAAATTCTTGAATTTATCGTAAATAATCTATCTGTCTGTCAGCTTCATGGAACCTGATTTTACAAGATTTAGTCAAAATCGTTAGCTGTTCCCTCGAAAAAAATACAATTAGTCGTCTAAATAGCTAATATGCGGTCATCTAAATCGTTCTAAATTCTCTCAAAACATCGATATCTACATCTAAAACAGACCTAGCAACTCAATGAAAGTTTCATTGGCAAGAGCCTCTCGCTGCAGATGCAATGCAGAAACAAATTCCGCTCTGAAATAAAAACTCAATGAAATCCAGAGTAATTTCAAGTAGAAGAAAAGTCTCATTGATCAGCTGTAAAAAATAGAAATTAGAATAACGAAAGATGAGAAATGATCAAATTCATTTTTTTGACGCAAGTTTTACAAATCTTGATAAAAAAAATTCATCAAATATGCCATATCACCTTTAGTAAATAGTCAATTTCCGATCAAGAACTTATTGAATGTAAGTTTTCTTTACTTTTTTGTTATGGATTGACTTGCAGTTTATAGTATTACTTCTGTATTTTGTTGGAGGTTCTTAATGCAGTTTGCACTTGTTAACTTTGAATTATTGACTAGTTACCGACTGAAACCTTTTTGCTTCAATCTATTTTCTTTAAAACTATAAAAATTCTTTGAAAGAACCGAATTATTTTTCTTTTATCTTTATCTTTTACGTTTATGGTCTATGATTGTTGCTTAGTAACGCGAATAAATCCTTCTTTTTGAAATCTACCGGACATTTTTTTGCGGAATTTGATCTCTCAAATTGTTTAGATGGAATATTTCGAAACTAGGAACTCGGTATCAGTGAGATTTTTTGTCCTCCAACCGTTGACGAAGCGGGTCTTATAGATCTGTGCCTTTTTGAGGAAGGATTTTACTCTTTTCGGATTCTAATAGCAAAATCCGTGCTACTTTTAACATAATTTTTTTATTCAGTAGTCTCCGGATTGGCGTTTTCCCTTGATCTCGCAGTTCTTACAAACTCTTTACTGCTCGTTCGACTTGGAAAAACATTTTTATTCCTAATTTATAATTTGCCTTCCTATTTATAAGTAAAAGCGTTGGGTACATTTTTTTTCTTTTTATTGCACTTTTTGAGGAGTTTAAACTCCAACATTAGATGCCCTCCATCGTAGGGATTGGTTCTTTCAACTATTTTCCTGTAAATTTTATGTTTATGTCTTAGTTCTTTGTTTTTCTTTTTGATTTGTTCCCTTTGAATAAACTTTTCGAAGTGTTTAGGATTGAAGTAGAAATTTCCATTAAGTTTCCAAGAAAATTTCGTTTTTTTTACTTACTCTGCTTCATCTATTTCCTTGCATATTTATTTCAACAAATCCGAATCGGAAGTGTCGAGAGTCACAGTTTGAAGTTTCCCCGCATTGGGATAGTCGTTTTGAGACTAAATGTGATTGTTACTATTCAAAGCTTCTAATATGTCACTGTACTTGGATCTGATTTAAAGTTCGGAACGGTCGTCATTCCGACTAGTTTTAGAAAAACTGCTAATGGATAAGCCGTCCTGATTATGCAATATGGCCTTGACATTTTTATACTAATGTTCCCTTTTGCAATCATAGTGATTGGCAATGAGCCGATCCACACCCCGAAGATGAATACTGGGGACCTCATTATGAAACTTGTAATATTCAGTGATGGATTCCATCTGTCCTGCAAAATTATTTTGGGCGTTGAATGTGCTGCAGTATTATTACTCATCGATCTGATGTTTGATTTCTTTGTAATTGATCAGAACCGGGGGAGCATGATATCGCTATTGGTCGTCAGCCTACAGCAGGACCTCCATTACATGCAGCGGATGGTAGTTTATGTTCGATGAATATTTTTTTTGCAATGCTTCGTTCATCTTTGAAAAAATATCCACTTTTTCGCCCTCATCCCCTTCAACACATGCGCAGAATAGGCATTATTCGTTTATGGACTCATCTTATGGTCTTCGCTTGTTCCATTACTTCATTTATGATTTTTATTTTCCTATCTCTTTTTTTTGTTAAAAAAATTAACCTATTTATAGTTTTTTTGACTCATATGTATAATAATCTTGAAATCTGTCAGGATGTAACTGAGTGAGTTGGTTTAGACTTACTGGGGTTTGCTCGGTAAAGACCGACTTCTTCGTTAAAATGCCCTTAATATACTTTTAGCAGAGGATATTTGAAGTTTTAATTCCTTACTCTTTGAAAATGAGCCATCATTATAGGATGGTCAGAATATCTCTTATTCAATTAAAATTTCAAGAATTTAGGTACCTATGATGAGCAAGTGAAATTGACTCAATCCGTAAGTGTTGACTTTCCGTCAAAGTATAAGAGAAGACATAATAGCTATAGAAAAACATAATGTTAAGAAATATTCATTCATTAAATTGAAAAACAGTCGAACCAAAAATTATGAGTCTTTTGAACCGAGTATAAGGCAAATAAAAAGGGAATCATGATCACTAATAAAGTTCGCGTTCAGAGTAAGATTTGAGGTAAATCTTGACTTTTTTTTGCTTGAGAAGTTTGATTGTGTTCGGTTGATGGTTAATCGTTGGATAGTTTTTGGTTGCAGGGTTGTTAAACAAATATACTTTTTAAAGCGAAGCAAGCGACTCAAGATTTTCTATGACTGATATCTGATTCTCGTGTAGCGCTAGTTCCTTCAATGCAGTCAACTTCGCAAGGTTCTCAATTTTCTGTATTTTATTCGAGTGTAAACCAAGTTTTTAAAGCGAAGCAAGCGACTCAAGATTTTCTATGACTGATATCTGATTATCGTATAGATACAGTTCCCTCAATGCAGTCAACTTCGCAAGGTTCTCAATTTTCTGTATTTTATTC
>JAOWAT010085337.1:0-10848 GCA_028571025.1 Longipedia americana
AAATTCAAAAGTAAGGATAGTTTTGAAAAGCTGAGATTCTCAGCTTTCTGAAACAGCCCTTACTTTTGATTTTTGAAACAATTTTGTACGAGAAATTTACAATTTAGCCAGTCCATAATTCATCCGATCAGTCTTTAGTTAATGATGCCTGAAAATTATTAAAATTTGTATTCTTCATAAAATTGACGAAACCTTTTTAACTTAGCTCAAGTCTTTAAATGATATACTCAGGCTGTTTTGCCAAAGTTTCAAAAAATAATGTCCCAGTTTTCAACAAACTCAAGAAAAATGCAAAAACTTAAAAATCGAAATTTTAGTTGCCAAAGTTGTGTAAACTGAAAATAAAAATAAAAGCAAGGGTCTTAAAAAAGAAAGTTTTCTGATTAAAATTAAAAGTTGATTCTGAACTCTACCCTCCTCAGTGCCACTTCATTTGATCCGGAAAATGCTCTCCAAATCTTGTGTGCTGTTAACCGTCTTGGGCAAGAACATTCCGTTTGAAATAGCGGTTGGTATGAACGGTCGCATCTGGATCAGAGCGAGGACTATTAAGGAGACGATTTGTCTCGCCAATGCAATATCCGTTGCAGAGCATATGGACAATGAACAAATCAGTTCCATGTGTAGCAAGTTGTTCGATGCTCTGAATGTGTATTAACCGAAGGAAAAGCATTGAAATAAAATTCATGTGATACCATCTAGGCTGTTGATTAATTGGTTGATTTTTCTCTAGAAGAAAAGCGCGGAATCCAAGCAATGCTGCTTCCGTAAATGTTTGCAAGTGTTAGAGCAAATCATGTGTATCAGGTTTATTCTATTCTGAAATTACAGTGCTTATAAAATTTATCATCAAAGCTTTTTTCTTCTTCAGGTTTTGCTCATTATAGCCTTAGTTACCAGGTATACCCTCTTGAAATGAAAAATCGCGATTTTCTGGCAAATTTTTTGCATATTTGTTCACCACCGAAATATTATTTAGGATGGTTCTCTCTATCAAAGTGTTGCCAACGAAAATTGTTACCGGCAACAGTTTTTTATGTTGCCGAGAAGAATTTTAATTCAAAAATAAAAATCCGTGAACCTAGTCATCATGGTAGTTAATCATATAAGAAATTCGTAGGCAACTCTGATAGAGAGATTCACCCTTAAAGACAAATATGAGAGCTGGCTGAAAACGGAATGGATTAAAATGAGAACAATGCATGTAAAGTTTCGTCTTGTATATTTTTATTTTGACATTTTATTAAAAGAGTTACTAAATACATGGGAATATATATCTATTTGTGCTATTGAATCTGAATGATTAGTAATGATCAACATATAGTAATTTGGATTTATAATTATATAGGTTCACATGTTTTCCTTCATAACAAATAACATTTAGTTCTATTTGAGTTCAAAAAATGTTTCAATGATTTTCGTTTTCTCTAATTGAATATACAGCGAAGTTAATCTAGTCGTGACAATATTTATTTTTCATTTTTGAAAAATTCTGGAAAAAAATTCTTCAAATTTTAAAGTTTTTTCATCACCCTTTGCCCTCTTAGCTTTTCAGAAAAATTTTACTACATAAAGAAATAAATCTTCATGAAAATGATTTGTTTACATACTAAATTCTAATGTACACAAACCCACTTTTTATGAAGTAATTTTTTCATGAAGAAAATTTTTCTGAATAGCTTTAAAATAATACACTGAAAATCGAAGAGAATTTATTTCCAGAATTTCTCAAAATGTGAAAAATGTATTTTGAATAGTATTTCTTTTTTTCTCAACAATTTTTTTCAATTTTTCAGGAAGCTAGCTTGCACATTTTTCTTCATTTATTATCTACAAGTCATTTTCCACAAATTCATTATTTAGCACCAATAAGTGTGAGAACTGTTACGGTTTTACCAAAATTCTGGGAAGTTTATTATTAGACACCAAATATGAAATGTTCATCCATCAATCTTCATTTTCTATTTTTGAACTGACGAAGTACATTTTCCAATTAGTTCCTCTGGCTGATTCAAATAGATAGATACGGAGGTTACGTGATTCGACTTTATCTGGATGCTCTAAATAGCTTTATAGCATTCAGATAAAGTGGAATCGCGTAACCTCCGTATCGATCCATTAGATTTAAAGCTTATCTGTCGGTTACAAAATTAAAAGAATGAATTTTGATGAAATGTACAGTAAATGAAATTAAGTCCTCACCGTCATTCCGGGGGACATTTTCCACACATTTCAATTGTGGAAAATCTGACTTAAAATTCTAGTAGAAAATTTAAACATTTGTCGCTTGAATTTTGAATATATTTTGTAGCATTATTCAACATTTTAGACAAAAAAATTTGCGTCATGAAAGTAATGTCTCCATTCATAAAGTAATATGAAACTTTGAATTCAAATTCCTAACCCTTTAGATTTTTCTCACAGAGTAAAATTTCGATGCACTGCCTCATTGTCATTCTCATTTAACTGATCTTCCATGAGAAAGGAGACCATTTATTGGGCATTTTTTATACTTAAAATCTTTATGACTGTTTTTAAAGGCTGCATGTCAGTTTTTTGGCAACATTTTTTGGTTTAGAGTCCAAGGTATTGAGTCCTTGGACACAAAAATGTAAAATTCAGAAAAATATTTTTTGCAAGCAGAATGAAAGTAATGATGAAAATCTAATTTGTTTCAATTTACTGTAATTTTCAAATATTCGTATTTTTGTGTCCATAGACTCAAAATCACGGTTTTGAGTCCTTGGACACAAAAACCAAAAAATCGGAAAATTATACTTTATAGACTGCAAGTAAGCTCAATATGATACCAAAAAGATAATTCCATTCATATTCATGGAAAACAAATGTAAACTTTCAATTACAGTCAAAGACGGATATAACGTTCGTACACTTTTAGCGTACGACGGATATAGCGCCAAATTTGATGACGGATTTAGCGACACTTTACTACATAACGACGGATATAACGACGTCATTATATCCATCTTACGCTAAAAGTGTACGAACGCTATATCCGTCTTTGACTGTATTTTGCTTTTTTGTTTCTACAGACTTAAAACCATGGACTCAAAACCAAAAAGTGTGGCCAGACTGACACGCAGCCTTATTTTTTATTTCATAGACTGAATTGGAGACTTTAAAGGCTCTGTCCAAATAATGTTATTCCTAATTTGAACTTATGAGGGAAGGTATTAACATTTTATATATCAAGAATCAATCAAAAGTTTGTTTTCCTAAATGTAGACAAAATATTCTTATTTTGACATAATTTATAAAAAGTGGCCCCGGTTTTCCCGGAAAATCAGTTAAATTTCAAAGGAGATTCTCGTTGGAGTCCTAAAACAAAGTTTCAAGAAGCGACCTCAGGACTTGATTCTCTTGACTGTAATACATATTTATAATTTGAGGTGCATGACTAAAGCTCTTCTGCCTTAACAAATTATAGTGGGTGGGGTTTTGGCTCATAAAGTAAGCAATGATTGCAATTACCTATTAAAGGTACACTGAACTCGAAAATTAAGTTGGGCTTAAATTAGGGCGTTTCAGGGGATCGTAAAAATTAAGTAAAATTAAGTTTGGAAAAGTTTTTCTAATAGATTTTTTCTGTAGAATTCAAATCTGTTCTCAGATTTTCAGAAAAATACCATTTACATGTTCCTACTGCCCTTTTAAGTTCATGGCTTTCCACGCAATTTCCCGTATTTTCCCAAATTATTTTCTGTTTGTGTATTATGCACTTCCTCTAATGCACATTTGAAATATAAAAATGTTTTAATGTTCCTAATCTAAGTCTCTGATTTTTGAATCGAGGTAGGAACATCTAAATCATTTTTTCAGGGGATCAAAATCTATTAAGAAATTGTTTCCAAACATAAAAATCATGCAATTTAATTTTTGATGAAACACCCCACTAAATTGAAGTATATACCCTGAAATAATTTTCCAATTTAACAATTTAAACTCAAATCTGGAGAGAGGCAGGACCTAATTTTGTTCAAACTGGGGTTTGAAAAATTGATAATTTTTCTTATATTGGTAGTGTATTTATAGATATAATGGCATTTTCTGCTAAAATAAATTGTGTGCAGCACTAAACTATACTCTTTTTTTCCTCAAACTAGGTATAATTTTGGTAGTCCACTCATTTACTTTTGGCAGAAAATGCTCATATCACTATACTTCCACTAGCAATTTAAGAAAAATGATCAATTTTTCAAACCCCAATTTAAATACAATTTGGGTTCTAGCTCCCTCCAGATTTGGGTTTGAAAAAAAATTTTAAATTGGAAAATCATTTTAGGGTACATACTTCATTTTCAGACCAACTTAATTTTCGAGTTCAGTGTCCCTTTAAGCATTAAAGGCACATTGATGAAACATCCCTGCTCATAGATTTGGGCAAGAAATATTTTCATAGAATCTGACACTCCTGTAATTTTCACTCTATTGATTTTGATTTCTTCATAATAAAGTAGAGATAATAACCAAACCTGAATTTTCAAAAATTTACAAATGTTTTGAATTCCATCCTAATAAGGAGGAAATAATTACTATAAATGAACATGAAACATCTTGCATAGTAAATTTAAACATGTTCATATCAATGTACCTTTGATGGTTTTAAATTTACCGTCATATCGTATTTTGTTACGGTTCAGCGTACAAAGTATGTACGTAATAACAAAATTTTGTCGATCAATTTTTAAAATGGTTTCTCAACCCTGAATCTTTGTATTATACTATTGACAGACCTTCTCCTTTCTCTTTAGTTTCTGATAATGAAAGTATAACAATGCCCCACTGTGTATTCACATACTATACAATGTACTAATCCTTTCCTGAATGGTCCCATGGGAGCAGACAAATCAAATGAGTGAATAGATTTAATAAGAATATTTTGAATGAACTTCAAAAACGAAAAAGTTTCTTTCTAGCAATTTTATTAGATACAAATAAAATATTTTGTTAAATTTCTATGAAATATTTGAATCTTTTGGTTGAAAATTGTTCAAAAATTGATTATTTAGCCTTCCTTGAGAATATATTGCATTCGTTAACATAGTTTTTAATCCATTAAGTTAGAAATTAGATCTGATTATGTATCTCTTGATTAATTCTTCAAGATACTGACATCCTTTTTGTTTAAAACAAAGATTCAGAGTTGAGTTTATGGATTGAGGAAAAGTCCTAAAAATAACAACCCAAAAACAAACATGTTTTTGCAAACAATTATATAATGCTGTAAAGCCTAAAGGTGATAACAATAATTTAATGGCATATAAAAACGATTAATAAAAAATCTGTGGTTTCACTTTTTATTAATAAACAACACCATAAAGTTTCATAAATACTTGAGGGTAAAAGGAACATGTCTTTCGTTATGGAATAGGTTGTGTAAGGGAATCGGACATTTGTTTTTATTTTGAAACTAAAGCCAAACTTTCCTGGATTTTATTCACCTTAACAGAATTTGCTTTTCTTCCGGAAACATTTTATTCACAGGCTTTTTTATCAAAAAATTCAAAAACTAAGAGGCGATTTTTCTCAAAAAATTGAGCAAAACCGCAAAAACTCAGAAATACGAAATTTTTAGATTCCATTGAATCTTAAACCAAGAAATTTACTCCTATTAACGCTGTTTTAATTCAATTTAAAGCTTAAAACTGACAAATTTTGAGAACATTTTACAATTTTGAGTGAAATTTTCACTTTTTAAACCATTTTTTTAATTAAAAAAAATGTCAGTTTTCATGAATTTCGGAAAAATTGAGCAAAAAATTGAAAAAATTCAGCAAAATTTTGCGAAAATTCGTAAATAAGAAATTTTTAGGTTCTGGGGTATTCTAAAACGTGCGAAAAAAATCCCTGATTCAGACGCATTTTTCAACCCTAACACAACAAATTATCAGTTGACTTTGTGGGCCTTCTACTGCAGGACTTTGCTCTCCTGAGTGCCGCCGGCGAATGCACACTGCTACTCCTCATCTGATTGTGCTGATTATGATGTGGCAGTCTCTGTCTTAATGACAAATTGTTCCTTAACCCAGCAGTACTTCCGCTTCCGGTCGGCCCATGCCGTAATGCCACACTGCTTCCGCACCCGGAACCGGAAACGGGCCGCTCATCACTATCATCCAGCACATCCGGCAGACTTTGCGCCCGCTTAGTGTTTGTAGTGCCACTGCCGCTGCCAGTGCTGTTGCCATTTCCGCCCGGTTCGTGAATGCTGTTGTAGCGGGAGAGGGGCCGAGGCACTTCCGGGTGCTCCTTGTAATACTCGTCGATGTAATCCTGCCGTTCTTTTTGTTCTTTTATCACAATGCCGGTCGAATAACCTGGAAAAGAGCAACAAATACATTCAGTCGACATTCGTATTTAGCATGATTTTCATTCACAAAATAGTCACCATTTTTAATGCAGCAGACTGCAGTATACCTCTTACAAGCTTATTTTTCGTCTTTATTCATATTTTCCTTTATAAAATGGTACTAGTATTGTAGTAGTAATATTTCATTCGTTCATTAATAGAACGCTAAACTGGATTGTATAAGCAACAGGTCTGTTTCATCGACATTCGTATTTACCACTATTTTCATTCATGAAATAGTCACCATTTTCCATTAATCAGAAAAAGTTGATACTGTACTTGCACGTGTGTAGCTTGATTTTTAATCACGAAATAATAATCTTGTGTAATCATATTGTGATGTTCATATTTTGGCACTAAATAGCACAGTTCTCTGGAATGCCCGTTCAGGACCCCAAATTTCACCAGACCCAATTCCAACTGATTTGAAATTTAGATGTCATCAACAAACCAGCACACTTTGTTTGAAACAATTCTGTCAAGTCCTTTTTGAGAAATTCATTTTTAAAATTTTCCTTTAGAATGCCCCTATTTATCAGAGCCATATAGACGGCATTCTAAAGGGAAATTTTAAAATGACATTTCTCAAAAACGACTCAACAGAATTGTTTCAAACAAAGTATGTTGGTTTTCTAATAACATCTAAATTTCAAATCAGTTGGAATTGGAGCTGGTGAATTATGGGGTCCTGAACGGGTGTTCCAGAGAACTGTGATAGAACTCCTCTTTCCTACCAACAAGCTAATACAAATTTTTCTCGGTCTTTTGTATTATTATTGCAAAAATATTACCACAGGCTTTTTTCAGTCGGTTTGGCCCTTATTAAAATATGACCAAATTTTATATTTTTGAGTTTTTAAAGAATTTGGCGTCAGTTTAAAAAAAATAGTTTTTAGAATTTTTTTATCAATTTCCAGCAACATTTGCTTACAACGCCTATTTCTTAATAATAAAAAAAATCCTGTTTGACGAAATGAAAGTTTGATCGAAATTCGTATTTCTGAGCATTTTGATATTTTGATCCAGTTTTTGCAAAGATTTGTGCAAAGTGTTTCGAAAATTTTGATAAAAATAATGCCTGATTCAATCATATACCCTTACCAAATAGAGATCCTCCAATGGCCGCCAAGCCTCCAATTTTGACTCCGGCAAATAGCCCGACCGGACCGCCGAGACATGTCCCCAGGAGAGCACCAGCGACAGGGTAGATGGCAGTCTTAGGAAGTTGACTGCCCGTCCTCTCACGGTAGTTGTTTTGCATATTCTGCAACGATTCGAAACCGTTTCGTTCCTGGAATAGAAAGAAGACACTGAGGTGTCGCAACGGACTTTGGCAATTGACGTTTTTGCGCAGTTTTGAGAAAACAGCATTTTAAATTTTCAGTAATGAAGTAAATTCATGATAGCTCAAAGAAGCTTTGGTGTAAGAAAATTTTCCCCCGGGGTCTCCGGTTTCCTTCCAACTTTGTAAATTGTAATTGTGATTGCCTGTAGGCGCTCTGATGAGCAACATTCAGGGGATTGTTGAGTGTACCTGGCAGGAGATGATCATACTTGAGATGGTCGCATAAATCTAAAAAAAAAATTAATTGAAAATACAATCTTTACTTTCAACTTCTGCATAGGTGAAAAGAGGTAGTTGAATAATTTTTTTCACTCATTAAAGATTAATGAGAGAAAGCAATAAGTATTGGCGGCTTCAAAAATTGCAAAGTTTTTGATAATTTCCAAAGTCCGTTGCGATACCTCAATTTTTGGTATGTTTTTAAATGCTACAGTGACAGTCATAAAGAGCAGCACGAAAGAAGGGAGGATTTTTTTGTAAACAAAAATTGCTTCACAAGATGTTTTGAAATTTTATATGCTATATTAACATGTCATTGTGCACCCCTGAAGATTTTGGTGATCAATCAAGGAATTTTTCTTTTAATCGGAAGATGAAATTACACCAAATACTTCGATAGATTTCTTCTCAATATTATAAAATTTTCTTTTAATTTCTGCGTTTTTTGTTTCCACTAAATTTTCTGTTTTATTCTACATAATGCATAGACCTTGGAAAATTTCAATTTTTTGTATTTGGGCCTTTTGAAAAATATTTTATTAATAAAAGTTGAAGATATTGCAGAAATATGAATGTTTTTGAAAAAAGAAACCAAAAAATTCCTCTTGGAACCAATGGTTCAACCATAAAACCATTTGCCAAAATGGCCCTAAAAGACCTTCCATATGAAATACTGAGTGTTCAGTGCAAATAGTTACATAACATATCCAAAAATCAAGCCAACATTAACAATATTTTAAGAGAAAATGGCAAAAAACTGAAAAATTGCAAAAACCATTAGACTCACTTGGTATTTTTAAAAATTCCAGCCTTATGAAGTGAAACATTTTTAAATGAATATTTTTGACAATTCATCATTAGGAACATTAAAAAGACACCATATAATGAAAATTTTTTTAATAAAGATTTGCCAAGGGAGACTCTGCTGTGCGCTAGATTTACTTTTAGGATCTTAAAAAATACCAAGTTTTTCGCCTTTTTCTCGGAAAATATTGGAAATTTTGGCCTGATTTTTGGAGATGTGCAGTAACTTTTTGCGCTGAACAATTCTCCATTTCATAACAGAGCTCAAAATAATTTGGCCTTTGAATTGACCTTTTATTGCCTTTTTGGTAAATGGTTTTATGGTTGAACCATTGGTTCTAAGAGGATTTTTTTGGTTTCTTTTTCAAAAACATTCACATTTCTACGATATCTTCAACTTTTATTTATAAAACTTTGTTCTGAAGGCCCAAATACAAAAATTAGCAATTTTTGGGGAATTGCACAATCCTTCTATTCCGAGGTCCATGCATGATGGTATATTGAATTTCCTGTTTTAAAAAGAATGAAATAAATTGTTTTCTTTGAATTACAAAATGCAAAATTTCAATTTTCACTTGTCAAATATTCAAATTTTAATCTTTAAAATTCGATTTCAATTTCGAAAAATATCATTTTCTATTCTCAAAATTTGATAACCGATATCTTAGAATTTTAAAATTCATTTCTTCCAACTTGTGAAGAAAGTTATTTTCCTCCCATGAAATATTACTGCTCTCAATAAATTTGAAGAGAACAACTATTTTTCAAAATGACATCTATTAAATCATGACTAAAGAACTCTCTTTCCTCATGAATAAATTTGATTTTTTCATTTTCAATCTTTGAAATATTAAGCTGTTTTTTAAATTTACGTCTTCATTTTTCATATTTTTTGGCAACACACCTCTATATTGCTGACGCTATTGGGGATGCTGGTGGAACTTTAAGGAGAGCAATTTTTAAAAGGTTCCTGAATTATTACAAATAATTACTGTATCTGAAGACAATCTAAAGAGAAAACAGAGTATCCAAGCTTTTTTGACACCAAAAACTTAGCAAAATTTTCGAAAATTCAGCAAACTTTGAAAAACTCAAAAATAAGAAACTCTTTGTTGTCAGGTTGCCAAGAATGTAAAAGAAATCAATATTCTGTTATTTTCTTCCAAAAATTTTGCCAAATTTCCGAAAATTCAGCAAATTTTTCCAAAAACTCATCGCCAAAAGCATAAAAACTCAGAAACATGAAATTTTTAGGTGTTTAACCAGTTTATATGGTGTCAAAAACCCTAGTATCTTAACCCTCCGTTCACGGGGGGGGGGGTGGTTCAAAGTGTCCGTGGCAACTTCGAGGGCTTAGAACTCCAAAAAACCACTAATAAAAGGCCCTTCAAACTTCTTGACTTTTTAGCTATGGGTATTTGAAAGTTTTTGCAAAAGATATCAGCTCAAAATCTAGATTTCTCTTCCGGTGGTGACCGTTTTTATGAAGATACTACTTTGTCGCGATTAGTCGCGACAAAAACTATTTTGACTTTTAGAGCTTCTAGTAAAACATTTTTTTTCCAGAAAGTTCTACCAAATAATCCTGAGAGTTCCCCTATCAAGCTACAAGTCTTAGAAAAAGAGAGCATGTATATTGGACAATTTCCCATCCCGTGAGAGCATTTTTAGTAAACACCATGATAGTTGTAGACTTTTAAAAGGCGTTCGATAGAATCAACCATGAGAACATAAAAACATAAGGAAAATTTTCAAAATTTTTGCAGAAGATATATTTGTTTGTCATATACAACAACTGTGATCAATTAGATTTGAAAAATCTTGAAAAAATTTTTTTTGAAATTAAAAAAAATTTTTTTGAATTTTTTTTTTCCGATTTTATAAAGTGAAAACCACTGTCACGATATTGGCCTGTGCTCAGTGCACAGTAAATATCTTGAGCTGTGCTTTTCAGGGAAGACTAAGCATACCTCAAAGTACATTGTCACCAAATTTCAGCCCATTTGGATTCCTGTAAAGCCCACCAGAGCCATTTTAAAACCCGCGGGCACTTTGAAACCCCCCCCCGGTGATTTTGAACCCCAAAAAGCCCGGTGAACGGAGGGTTAAT
>JAOWAT010085448.1:0-10848 GCA_028571025.1 Longipedia americana
CTATTGCAAAGAGTACTTCCCTGACAATTGTTCAGCCCTAAATAATATTAAATTATATAGCTTCAAGAATCAAATGCTAAATTCATTGCAGATAATTTAGAGTTGTTTAAATATATATCGATATAAATATTGAAACGGAATGACCAAATCGATGAACTTGCAGTTCTGACAGTTTATCGTCGCTTCTTTTGGGTCAATTTGATTGAAACGAACATTATTCATTATTAGGATAATCACGATGAGGAAAAAAAATTTCTAAAGGAGGATGTATTTCAGTGTGGATAGGAGACCAATAAACGTTTCTTCCGGCGATGTGATCCGAAATTAGGCATGAAAATAGAGTTACAAACAATCCGATGGAATTCAAAGTAAACAAAAGTCGGGACTTATAATTTTCAGCAGAACGAACAAGTGACCTCCATAGGTGTTTTTCCCGAAGAATGCAAAAAATAGGATTACTTCAACTTTCTTCGCTCATTTTTCGAATGCATTTGTTTTTAAAAATCGAAAAACTCTCTAAAAAGTTCTTTTTTCTACGGAAGAGTATAAATCGAACTTTGATTCTTCCATAGTAAAAAATTAAAAACTTCTAATGTTCACAAGCATGAAGACTCTCATGGTTGCCTCATCGATGGCGGTATGCTTCACTACGACTACTTCATACATTTATGATCATGCCCATGGAGGACGACCAGTCGCAGTTTCAGTACAACAGATACAAGGGTCGCCAGTCATACAGCAGAATGTCCCAGGATTTAATCCATCACTTAGAGGATTATTACTCCACCCCAGGTACGACCATGGTTACTATGGCTATGATGACTATAGTTACGATGGCTATGGCTATGATAACTATGGCTACGATGACTATAGTTACGATGGCTATGGTTACGATGACTATAGCGGACTTTATTGACACAATGGAATGATTTTATATCGAATCATATAATTTCAACAATTCAGCTGCTAATCTCATCGCGAATCCAGGATTGTCTGTATATTTCAGCAGAAAGAGCATAAATTGCGGTAGTTTTTCCCTGAACTCTATGAAGTTTACTACCCTTTACAGATGTATTGGCATGGTAAGATCAAGCCATGAGATATTCTGAAGTCCGTTTTCAGACTTAAAATAGTAAAATAGCGAGCTAAAACAAAAAAAATCATTCAAATCAACTCAATGGCAAACGATGAATAGAGAGTCTGGAAAAGAATAGGAGTTAAGTTGACGAGCATGCGAGGCAGGAAATTTGCTTGACACTTATGAACAACTGTGACATTTTGGGCGCTTTGAAATATCTGCTAGAGCGGAAGAGCTAGATGTTTAAGAGCTTTTAATGTTAGGAAATCTCATGTGTAAAGAGTTAAGTAAACACTGCCGGTATATATTCATTCCCTGGGATTTGTCAAATAAATTTTTGTTACAAAATATCACTCTAACTGTCAGTTTAAACTGTATGAATACACAGTTGATTTAATCAAAGAAATTCAATTAATATTTTATTGAAAAACCATAATTATTTCATATCTGTTAATCAATGAAGGGACGGGGAAAGCCAGTTCAGAAGGGGAGAAAAATCGAAAGGCCAGGATTAACCGAGGACTAAATTGAATAGCTCAGAGAGGCCTTCAATTTGTTTGACACCTAGGTTACGGGTAAGATTGACCCAAAGGAACTCAAATCGGCAATGCAGAGTTTGGGTTTCGAATCGAAAAACCCGACAATTTTCAATATGATAGCCGATCTCGAGAGCGAAGGACGAGAAATCGACTTTGAAGAGTTCCTCGACGCTATCACCTCACGCCTTGGCGATAAGGAATCGAGAGTAACAGAATATTTTAAAACAGAACGGAATCGGAAAAATCTTTGACTTGTTCGACGACGATAAAACGGGATCGATTAATATTAACAACATTAAGCGCGTAGCCAAGGAACTCGGCGAAACCATGAATCTCCACGAATTGTAATAAATGCTTCAAAGGGCCGCCACCAACGGACGATAGATTTCCAGGGAGGACTTCTACAATATTATGACAAAGAAAACTTTCTGATCCATAGGCCCGTCAATTATTAGCTATCAATCCGTTAACTTATGGCTAATTAACAAAAAATCGATAAATGTCTATCAAATTAATGCTATCATTATCTCATCCCGTCATTTGGTATAGAACTTCCCACCGACAGGATTTCTACTATATCCCGGGTTGGATTCCCTCCAGTGATAGTCATTGTAGACATAAGGAACAACCATAACTCCTGGGTATTTTGTTCGGTGAAAATCCTTATTGATCAGAAGATCGATTTCTTTGAGGTTTTACATTCCTTTTATCAACCTTTGTGACTTTTATATTACGTTTGCATCAGCCCCAAGGAACTAAGCGTGTTTCCCGCGGCCAGGGATTACTTTTTTTGACCCGGATAGCCCACCATTAACTGCTGATTTTGGTCTACTAGTTTTTATTTTCTTACTGGGATGAGAAAAGTTGGTTTTAATAAAATTGTTTCGATTACGCCAGCTCACATTCATAGCACCGACTGAGTTAATTTTTAGCTACGTTCATTCATCTGCTTGTGGAGGGCTTATTTCTTTGGTGCTGGAGGTTCTTCAAACACCTTTTTCCTCCAGAGAAGGGAATGTCTGTAACTAACATGAGCACTCACATTTTCAGGATTCATATTTTTAGAACAACTAATAAAATTAATGGAACGATTTTTCTAAATTAAATGCAAGATATTTCTCAACTGACTTTTGTTATGCATGTTTGTTGAAATTGATTGCTAAAGTGTAAAATATGCTTCAAAATATCAGTCTATTTGGCAATAATGTGTGCTGGGATGGCATTTATAGCGTCAACATTCTCAGATTTTTTTACTGATATCAATAATTGTTCTGCTCAAAAACTGAAGCAAATCTGCACAGATCTTTTTTTAAAGTCAAAAAAGAGGATAAATTCACCGACATTCACCCATTATTTTTGTAAATAACCAGGATTGCTCTTCAAAATATTCAAATTTTTTTCTGCATAAATCACCATAGTTTACCCGATTATAATATATTCAATTCATTCGAAGTGCTAGCAAATGGATAGAGCAAGTTTTTACAATAAGGCCCAAAAGAAACTTGACTCACCTCTCATCTCGGGAAAGTTCCTGGATTACTATGGGAATGAAGATTTCCTCTCCATCTACGACGGATATCTACTATTTGGAAAAGAAATGCTAGCATTGAGTGCTAGGGATTCGTTTAAAATCACCCGAAAAGGTAATGGAAATAGGGACGGAATTTTCTTTTACTGCAAAAATGGCAAAACATTGAAAAAAAATACTTATCAACAATTAACATAAAATTTATTTTCAGAATTATATTTCTCAAAGTAAACCTAATGGCACAAAGACTAACTCGCTTAATGGGAAGACAAGCTTCTTCAAGTTCTTGATTGTCAGCTTGGAGACTAAGAACTAAGGAAACTTTACAAGCCTACCCAGAAACTTGCAGAGCTTGGTGACAGATTTTTTACGATCTATCGGGCGGAAAAAATTCGCACCGGTCAGCCAGTGATCCTAAAGGCTGTACCACTTCAGTCTCTTGAAGACAACCCCGAAGTATCCAGTAAAGTCAAGAAAGAAACGGAATAACTCAAGAAAAATAAGATTCGATCCGAAGGCATGCTTTCCGATGGAGCATTACTCGGAGTTTTTTTGACAAAAAAGACTCTGTATATAATTCAAGCTTGCAGCTAACTGGAAAGCCTCTTTCCAAAGTTCTTTCCCTCGAAAAAGTAGGGAAAGCTTTTCAAATGACGTCTTTCTTGACTTGTTGTTTGATGATACTTGATTAAACGAGAATTAATAATCATAATCACAATTCCAATAATCATGGACCTTGGCCATCTTTCTTGTATTGATAGGTGCTGCCATAGGATGAGGTATACCTGCTTCCTCCTTGATTTCCACTGCCTGACTGGAATTGTTGAGTTCCTTGAGTAGTCCCTTGGGTAGTTCCTTGAGTAGTTCCTTGGGTAGTTCCTCCAACTGTGCCTCTGTTGCTTCCTGCCTGGTAAGTGGAAGAATAACTACTACTATACGATGATCCACTTATAGACCCTCCAGTTTGTCCATAACTTCCGCTTATTCCTGTTCCGCTTCCGCTAATGCTTCCACTACCACTTACTCCCATTCCGCCTATATTTCCAGTTCCACCGATGCTTCCATCTCCACTTACTCCCATTCCACTTCCCATTCTGCTGTCCATTCCGCTGGAGGTCATCTGTCCTGATCTACTGGCTCCACTAATATCTCCGCCTTGCTGACCAGTTTGCATGGTTACTCCGGAAGTAGAAGTTCCAGTTCTAGTATATCCTGACTGGGCTCCTTTATTATCATCAGATCCATAGGTCCCCGGTCTAACTTCTTCTCTAACTCCACTAGAATAGTTTGAGCTGCTCATTCTATCACCTCCAGCTCCGTAAGTTGGTCCTCTGCTGCTTGCACCCTATTAGCCACCTCTGCTGTATGATGATTCCACCATTCTGACGTCGGGACTTGTGATACCCCCGCCGTACTGTTGGACTGGGCTGGTCATGCTAGTAGTGCTACGCTCATAGGCTTTTCCTCCTTTTCCCTAGGGACTTCTTGATGAATCGAATGCGAAGTTGCTTGGTTTGTAGTCGCTGCCTTTGATAACGTCGGATCTTTAAAATTGCAGTCTAACTTCATATTATCTTCTCAAGTTGCTTAGATCCGCCGATAGGTCAGATTTTTACTGTTCAAGTTCCAGGATCCTGTTGTTCAGTTGTGAAATTTGAGCTCTATAGTCTCCGATTAATTCTTCGGATGCTCTTTCACCTCTAAGAGCAGCATTCTAGTTCTTCAAGTTCATGATCTAAACTTGAAGAATTTTGACAGTTTTTGCGTGAGCATCGTGAACACCACCGATAGTCTTACCTTGCTAGATTCCAATAATTCTGTCCTTGAGCCTGATAATTTCACTATCTTTCTCTCTAATCAGTGATGCAATTCTCTGATCTTCAATTTTCAAATCTCCGAGAATTCTCATTGGTTCCGTGCTGACTCTGGTAGTCATGTAGGAGTCATAGTCTCTGAAAATATTTTCAAGCACAGAAGATACTTCGATATTCAATCCCATGTTGACGACCGAGCTTCTAAGTTGTCCAATAACTCCTTCGAGTTTTCCAACATCTGATTCGTACCTTCTCAGGGCGTCTTCTCTTTTCACGGAAATGGCCTTGGTTTTTTCAATTTCAAGGTTGGCATTTTTTATAAGATTAGCCATAAGGAACCTTTCCTGAAGGAAAGAGTTAAGCATCATCTGATGCTCTCCTGACCAGCTGCCCATAGATTCGAATTTCCTATAGACAGAATCGGAGAAAGACTTCAACTTGGCATTGAATTACTCACCGACGAGTTTGTTTCCGCTATCAAGCTCCGTAAAGAAAATGAGCTTGACATCATCTTCCAGTTGCAAGTTAATATTAGGTTGCTCTCTCTTGAGCCTCTTGAGCTCGACAATGAGTTGCTCGACGAGAAGAGAAAGAGTTAGTTCCATCTTCAAAGATCTCTCGTCTTGAGTCGGAAGGGCAACGATCCTGTCCTTCTCAACGACCTTTTAGACTAACTTCTCTTTTGGCACTTGGAAGATTTTAGGGAACTGAATGAAGGTCTGGAGTTCAATCATGAACTTTTCAATCATTTCGATTTGAAGCTTGAGATTGGGATTGGATCCTTTTAGCTTCCTAAACTCTACGAGAAGTCCGTCGAGGTGAACCTTGAGTTCATTGGTGATCACTTTGTATTTTTGTTCATGAGCAGTGACATCGACACCGACTGCAACCCCAAGTTGTTCTTCCTCAACTACTTCGTGAACATATTTCAGAACCTCAACGATTTGAGGCATGACAACGATCTTTTCAACGATCTTTTCCAGAATATAGGGAACTTCGACTAGTTTTTCCTCATGAGTAACAACTTCAACCGGAGTCTGTTCAAATCTCTCGACAACTTGAAGAACTTTCTCGATGTGGTTGATGTTTCTGACTACCTACTTGAATTTCTCCATAACAACGGCCTTTTCCACGACTCTCTCCACTTCCTTAACAGTTTCAATTTCGTCCCTTACTTGGACGACCTTTTCCTGATCCCTCACAACTTCCTTGATTTGTTCAACAATAATTGGAACTTCAACTACCTTTTCAACGATGTTTTGGATGTATCTGTTTACGTTCACAAGTTGAGGAATGATTTTTTCGACTTCAACAATTTTTGGAACTTCAATCATTTTCTCCTGGAGCCTCTCAACTTCATAAACCTTTGGAACAATAGTTGATTTTTCGACAACTTTTTCAACAATCTGCTGAGCGGTAACAATTTCTTGAACTGTGCTTTGGACAGGGACGACTTTTTCAACAACAACTTAAATTTCCTTGATCTGATCTCTGTAGTAAGGCACTTCCTTTACAACTTCTCTCACTTGGGTGTCGATAACAACTTTTTCTTGAACTTTGGTGATTTCTTCGATCTTAGGAATTTCAGTGTTGACGGTGACAATTTTTTCAACGACTTGAGGGACTTGTACTATCTTTTCAACGATTTCACTCATGGGAACCATCTTTTCAATGACTTTTTCCACTGGATATGGCACTTATATTGGAACAACGACCTGTTTCTCAATCTCCACCACCTGTGGAACTTCAACATAGTTATGAACCAGTTTTTAAATCTATATGTTCCTTGGAATTTCCCTGATGACTTCCACGACTTTCTCAACAATAACTTCTTTACTAATCACCTTCTCCTCGTATTTAGGCACTTCAACGAGTTTATCAACGATTTTTTCAACGACTTTTTCCACCTACACGTAAACGTTCTTTGGAACTTAGACTTCCGTAACTCTTTCTTGAATCACCGGTTTTTCGACAATTTTCTCAACAATCTTGACTTTTTATTCGATCATAACCTTGGGAACAACCCTTTCCACCAGTTGTGGCACCTCAACAATTTTTTCAATAACTCTGGGCACAACAACTACTTTTTCGACAACCTTCTCAACTTCGACAACCTTAGGTACTTCGACCATTTTTTCAATGATCTTTTCAACTGGAACCTTGATTTCTTTGATTCTATCGATGTGTCTGATGACCTCAACGATCTTTTCTTCGATGTATTTGATGGGTTTAGGAACTTCAATGTAGTGGTTCACGATTCTTTCGACTTCAACAGTCTTGGGTTCCCTGATAACAATTGGATCTCTCAGGGTAACTTCTTTGATGATGGTATTTTCCACTCTCTGGACTACGGGTTTTTCAACTATTTCTTGAACTTTCCTTATAACTTCATGAACAACAGGGACTTGAATAATCTTTTCGACTTATTTGACGACTTCTTTCGTGGTTGCAACTGGTCTGTCAACAATACGATCAATTTATTTGATCTTTTCTTGAATAACAATTTTTTCTCTGATCACTTCTACTTCGTATGGCTACCTGACAACATTGTTTTGAGTGACAATCTTCTCAACGATCTGAGGTACCTCAACAACCTTCTCGATGACTTGAACAATAGGAACGGGTTTTTCAACGATTCTGTCAACAACATTGTTCCTGACCTCAATGAAGTTTTCAACCTCCTTAGCGTTTCTATATTCGATTTGGGGAACAATCTTTTCAACGACTTTTTCGACCTAGATAATCTGAGGAACTTGGACTATCTTGGGAACTATTTTTTCAACAATAACCTCGACTGTGTTCACTTTTTCAACAATTTTCTCAACCGGTACAACCTTTTAGACAACAACTTCGATAGTCTGGATCTATGGAGCCACATGATTGACAACTTTTTCGACCTCTACAACTCTCTCAACTTCCACCACTTTTTAAACGATCTTCTCAACTTCAATGACTTTAGGAACTTCTCTCACCACCTCGACGATTCTATCAATAATCTGCGGAACTTCAACCACTTTTTCGACTATTCTCTCGACTGGAACTATTTTTTCAACGTAATTATTGATAATTGTTGGAATTTCGAGTGGAACGTTCACAACTCTTTCGACTTCCTTGATTTTCTCGACTTCAACGATTTTCTCCACAACTTTCTCAACCGTAACAACTTCGGGAACTTCGACGATTCTGTCGACTACTTTCTATACTATCTTCTCAACCTCAACGATCTTGGGAACAACTCTGAAAACCTTAAGAATATCATCGACATCAACAACACCCATGATTTCTTGGTTGATCATTCCAATGATTCCTTCATCGATTTCAAGAACTGCTCCTGTTTTTCTTCTGAGTTTCTCAAGCTCCTCCAACAAGGCCTTAATGAGGACTCTGAGGTGGAATTCTACTTTTCTGGATTTTTCACTGGAGTATGCATAGACATTTTCTACTTTAACAGTCTGTGGGACATACTTGACTATCTCAACAAGCCTGTCGAGTTAATCAACCTCCATGATGTCGATAAGTTCTTGTTGGAAAAATTCGGTAAGTCTTCCATCCATCTCATCCATGAGTTTTGGGTACTTTCCAGTGAACTTTTTCATTTGAACTGCCAAAAGGTGCATTAAATGCTTAGTTCTGGCATCTTGAACTGGAACTTCGACTGTTCTTTCGCTGAATCTCTCCAAGTGAACAACATCACCGGCAAGTTTGAAAACTGAGAGTCTTTGCTCGCGAAGCATATCGAAAAGTCTAGTATCAACATCAATTCTGATTCCCGGATTTTGTTTTCTGATTGTTTCAATCTGGCCTTGATAGATGCTGACTGCTGCCTGGAATTGTTCTCTGAGTCTTTCATAGTCGTCCTCCATCTTCCTCCTCTCGATTGCTTTGGCGACGGATTCCTTAATCCTAGATCCACTTAGTCCGATGAGGAATCCCTCAAGAATTCTTTCCACATCCGAATCAGAAATTCCTTCGGTATTGTTAAGTCTTTCAAACTCTCTGAAAAGTCCAATGAGCTGAGTCTTGTTCCTCTGTGGCTGAGTTTGGCTTTGGTAAGCCTTGGATCGACTTTGTGCTCCTTCCTGAGTGAGGATGTTAGATGCTATCTAGAATGTTCCCACTTCTTGCATAGCAACTCCCTCAAAGATGGCTCTCTCAATTTCTCCACCGAGTCTCGACTTGTTAGTGTCAATGTTTCTTCTGATTTTGTTGAGACTCTCCTTCAGAATGTTACTAGACGCAACTTCAGCCAAGATAATGTCGTTCTTGGCGAGGATTATCTCTTACTTTCTTTTCAGTTCCGAGTAGATTTGTGTGATGTGATTTTCGAGTTCGAGTTCCCTTGCACTCGCCCTTCGAAGTCTTTCTTCGAGGTTATTGATTTTCTTTTCGAGTTCTACGATCTGGGTTTCCTTCTCATTGAGAATGCCTGTGTAGTCCATCGTTCTTGTTCCACCCTTTTCGTCGCGGGCGGAGAGGTTGATCCTTCTCTTCATGAGTCCATCAATTTCGTTTTCGAGGAGGATGAGTCTCTTGTTGAATTCATCTTTCTTCTAGCCTTGGATGACTATTTTGTTTCCACTTTGACCGAATTCGGATTGGAGAGAAAGGAGGACTCCATGTAGGTTTCTAAGAACACTGAAGTCGGATTATCCCGTGATCACGACATCGCCTCCTTCACCCATTGATGACCATTTAAGAATGCTCTCTTCGATTCCTTGGGTTTAGTAATCGGCTCTGTTTCCTGATGAGGAGACTTGCCTGGACTGTCCTTGACTGGAGTAAACTCTTTGATTTCCTTACTGAGCTCTCATAAGATGAGTTGATGAGAAATAAATTTTATAAATATCTTGGATGAATTTCAGTACTTAAATATTATTTTATCACGCAAATGATAAACGTAATAAATTCCGCCCTTGAGTACTTCAAAGTACGAATTAGTGTGAAAATTATATTTCTCAACCATACAAATATATTGCTGGCAGACGTTGAAGGGCTTCTAATCCTTGTACTAAACAAGTTTGAATGTGATTCGATTGTTTTCTCATGAAAAATAAGGAAATCCCTCCCTTCAACCAAATTCACCACCAATGCGACGAGATTTTAAGCTTGACTTTGAACGAATACTTTTTGTTTACAGTGAGGACGACAAGTCAGTTCTAATATTAAATGAAGTGTTATTCAGGCTAAAGAAATATTACGATTTTTTACATATTTTTACCAAATATCATCCTGGAACTTAAACCAAATACTTCCTCATTTCAAAAGCATCCTCGCCGTCAGCATAATACCCAACAACCCTCTCATGAACATTGTAGTTGAGTCTGTCCTTGTACAGTCCCATCGCAGCCCTGTTAGATACTCTTACGTGGAGTGAAATAAACTGTCCCCCCTGAACTTTGTTCATTGCTTCATGGGCATATTTCATAACCTTGTTGGCAAGACCTAATTTCCGATGAGACCTCAAAACAGACACAGAAGTAATATGACCGTGTGCTTACTCTTTAGAATCGGGGTCGTCGTCCATCTTTGCCAATACATAGCCCACCACTTACCCGTTTTACTATGCGACGTGAATTAGTGATGACCAAGTCAAGTAGTGATACAGGTAATATTGAAAGTAGTAGTTCTATGGGAGACACCATAAGTTGCAGTTCTGAATCTAGTGCATATCTTATATGCGAGCTCGTCGAATCGAAGGCATTAAATTTTTTAGGGTTATTTTTTTTCTTTTGATTTAATTTAATGGAGTACTTCGGATTGAAATGATTTTGTTGGCATTCCCGGCGACAAAGTGTAAAGAATATATTGTTCCTGCTTAAATAAGCAATTGCATTATTCTGAGGTTTTTTTTGCTACCATTTAAATAAAAAATATTCAATAAATCGAATA
>JAOWAT010085559.1:0-25584 GCA_028571025.1 Longipedia americana
ATTCATTGACGGAATTTGAACCGTATTCAAATGGGTGTATCCACACTGCACAAATATAAAAAACATAAAAAAATAATCGAATTCAAAAATATACAATTTCTGTTCTCAATCATCCACTCCCTCAAAAAAGAATCTGATAAACCTCCCATTCTTTGACCTTAAACTGCTATCCACCGGTAAAAAGGTGGTGAATTTTTTTACTGTTCTCATACTCGTTCCCTTCTAAATTGTAACTGGTCGGGAAATTGCTGTAGCTGTGTTTCTCTATATCAGCCTTATCCGCGATATGTATATCATTTCTCCCAAAAGTTGGACCATAGTTCGGATGGCAGCATATACTGTATTCATCATTTTCACTTCCGATATATTTTTCCTTCAAAGTCAATGAAAATATGAATGCTCTTCCATCGTTGAAAAACTATTCCTGCTCCTAATTCCATGTTTTGGGGTTAAACCCACCGATTACCTTGTCATACTCCGTTTTTATAAAGGTGAGCGTAAAGTTGATGCCATCACATTTCTCGTGAAATTTCTTTGCGAGAAAGTCATTTTCAGATGCCCTGTAGAGCAGCTTGTGCCTTGTCGGTTTTTTGCCCATCAGCTCCTAAATCCACTCATAAACCAGTTCGAAATCGTCAGTAATCCTAGACTGTTTCACCACCTTATACTCTTTGTCCAATATCTACCGAAATTCTCCACAGATACTCTCGAACTCCCTCTTCCTCTCATCCCAAACACTCCCAATCCAACTCTACAACACAAATTTCCTCTACTCTTTTTAATTTAGCTCATTTTCGATTAGACTAACAATTCTACCGTCAACTTTTTTTTTCTGCTAGAAATCCTTAATGTCTTCAATAAAATGAGCCCCTTTTTTGCCTATTCCATGGTGTTCTTTCGCAAACCATATCTCTTACTTCAGCAAAGACAACTAATCGATCATTTAGTCGACTATCCTTTATAGTTTCTCATAGGACTTCTAATCAGATTATGAGGGAGTTCGCTTCTTACCGATAATCCTGTCAAAAACTTTCTTCAATCTTATCAATTTGCATTCCTCATGTGATACCTCCCGACATTTACAATTTTATTTTTGGCAGACATAGGCAGTCTATTTGCATGTCGAGCTGCAACAGAGTTCCTTCGCAGTGTTGCCTCCCTAGCACTACAAATGTGGAAGAGTGGATTTTTACACTGGCTGTTCCTTGGGAATCTCCTACATTTTTTTCCTGCTTGTTGGAGTCTGTGGTCGTAAAACAAATAATTATCTACCATTCGTGAATTTTAAGGCTATATAATGTACAAACACCATACAGAATACTAGTTTGATGATAATAATTCCTACCAAAATGTTCATTCCTCAAAATATATAGTGCCACCTACTGAAAAAGAAAGAAAAATTTTTCATGTACTAACTTCTGAAACTACGACCTATCACATTTTTACTTAATTAGGAGCTACTCGTAAATCATATTGGATAATTACAAAAAAAGCATAAGTAAAATCTCAGTCAAGCATATTGATCATTGATTTTTCACATCGCATAACTTCAAAAATTGGAGGTATTTGTTATCAAATACAGTTACGGTCTCAACCCCAATTCCGAAGACGCAAAACTCAAATTTTTATTCATCACCTGATTTCCAAACATAATTAGACCCAAATCACCCCTATTCACATTCCCATACACACTTTTGACCATTTCTGCCCTATTAGAAATGCTATCATAATTCACCTGAGCCTCTGTCCTATGTTTCCTCACCGTCGTTTCCAAGTAGCTTGCTATTTGTACCGATTAGTACTCAGTTCTTCCCGCCTTCGTCTCCAGACTAGAGATCCTCCGATCATAACTCTCTGTATTTCTCGAAAGTCCGCGCGATATCACTGATTCCAACAGTATTTCCAAGGAAAGGGAATTGGTTGGAATCAAAATTTCCAACAATGAATGGATCCGCGTTTTTATCAATGTTTCAAGAACAGAAATTGACTGAGATGAGTTAGTTTGGAAATATGTGCTGTTTTGGATCGAAATTCCGTTGACTATTTCATTTTTAAATATAGGACTCAAGATTTTTTCTGGTTTTTATCCAAAATTGCGGTGGAAACCGCTTAAAAATGTAAAGTTCAAAGGAATTGTGTTTGTCACCCCATTAACAACCACTTCTGCAGTCCCGCTCGGTAGCAACAAGGAAAAAGTAACACTAGCCGACACTTCAACTGGGTAAAAATCAGCTGTGTACGTTTTTACTCCTCTAAAATGCAGGGTTTTGGGTAATTTCATCACATTCACAAAACTGTTGCTCGGTCCCAAAAAATAAAGGCCACCGCTGTAGACATTGGTATCCGAATAGTCCGCGATAACATGGTTGTAGTTCATTCCGTAGTGCTCTATCTATAATTTATTCAGAGACAAGAGAATTAGGAGCGCAGAAAGAAGAACAATCAATATGGTGAAGACTATAATACAGATTTTGTATTTTTTTTGCATTCAGTTTTAGTTTGTTCACTTTGGCTAAATTGGTAATAAACTGTTTTTGTATTCGAATTAGAGTATTGAAACTAAGCTCCGAATTACAGTTGAGAAAAAAATGCTAAAAATATATGGAATGGAAAACAAATATTCCAAATCGTAAAATAAACGAAAACAGCTTTAAGTTTGCTCATCCATAGCTCTCAACGTCCGATCCAGTTTTCACGTAGTCCTGCAGAAACTTTCTCAAAGCCGGAGGACATCTAGGGTTGTTCCCTCTCAAGACATCCATTTACAGACAGAAACACATTAGCATCGTATTCGCAGCCATTTCAAAAAATTCCATAAAAACCATTGCAATCGGAAAGCTCACCAACACAAAAACCACGGTTATGAAAACCGGCGAGTAAACTTTCCGATATAAGTCTTCAATCTCTGTAATCAGCAAATATCCAGACAAAGAACTCAGTGATACAACACATGTCTTCGCCACAAATATGAATATTTTTGTTGTCCCGTGCGAAATAGCATACTGTGCTGCAGATCTTGTCATCAGGTAAAATGACTCCTGTGCAGACGTGCAAAAACTCTTGCCAGTGATCGCCATCATTATATACGCATTTTCAGTCAAAAACCTAATTGCCCTCTAGAAACAGGCAATGCAGCAGCTCGCGCATTTAAGCGCAAATTTTGCCGCACCGACCGACTAATCCATGCCCATTGTTCGCTGTTTCAATTGTTGCTAAAATATTGTACCATTTTACATTCAGAATTTCCATTAGAATTTTCAAAAGGACCACGACAGTAATGATCAGCGACCCAAAGGCAATCGATCCGGCACTTTTGAATGACCTTGCTATGGACTTGCATATTGGCCAAGACGGGTTTCCTTCCTAAAAATACCAAATGGCCACAGTTGAACTGACCCAATACGTTGTCATTCCCGAGAAAAAGAACACAATCCTAAAATATATCCTGAGAAATTACCAGAGCTTCCCAAAGCTATAAAATATTGTAAAATTGCGAACATTATCATTCCACTCAATCCATCCGAACGGAGTTCCACTGATCGGCTTGATTTCCGCGTTATTCGAACTGAACAAAAACAGCATTATCACAATCCATCCCACCAAACACAGCATCTGCATCAAGGTCCCGATAAGTGGAAGCACCAACGCAATGCATTTTTACCTTGTAAAATCTGCGGCAGCTTTTATCATCCCAACGGCTATAATTTATGAAACAATCGCTTACATATCCGTATCTGCTTTTTCATACAACAAACGAGTAAAAAAGTTATCAGCCCCACGAGCCAACATAGAACTGCCACCGTAATCTGATAGTCCCTATTCCTTAAATTCTCCGGTAACTAATCATAGTGTAAAAAATGCTGCAAACTCGGCACCATTGGTAACAAGAAAGACAAAGTTCCAAGGCAAACTTGAAATATCACGAAAAATACTATAAAACTCCAGATAAAACATCCCGCGCAAAATCTCATAAACAAGCAGAATACCAAACAGTACACTAAACTCAAGCCCATCACTCCAATTATCACAGGCCATATTTCCTCTATATCGGAAAAAAATTCTTGCAAAACACTCAAATCCAAATAGTCAGAAAACTCATCCAAATCAGTATCTACGATTGGCATGCATAGGTTAACGATAGTTCTAGTCCCATAGAGGTAGAGTTCGGAGCAATCCTTAATTTCGGAGTTAGTCTTACATTATAGCGAGAGACTATCGCTCGCTGGACATTCCCTAACACAGACAAAGGTAATGTTGGTGGGATCCACCCTATAATGCGATATGTAAACCTTCTCGAATTCCTAGTATCCCTCCGCGTATTTGCACTGCTTGCCAGTGTGATCGAAAGGAGTGGCCAGCAAGAGGGGATCACCGGTGGAAACTCCCAAATAAGCCACGAACCCCATCGCAGCCAGAAATACAAAAAATAAGATCAGACATATTATGTCAGTGCATGGCCTATCTAATGTTTCAACCGGTCCACGTGCATATTACGGGTCGAGCTATTATCCACGGTAATCTGGATTTTGCTATTTGTATCGGAAGCTATCCGACAGGAGCTGTCGTCTTTCAGTCATTCGATTTTGTGGGTTTTTTGTCTTTGTTAGTTGTTGAGCTTACTGTGATTGATGGTGTCTGGGTAAATTTATCGCGTATCGATATGTGATACCCAATTAATTCAGATTTAATATCCTATGTAAATGAAAATATAAACGCTTGTTTATTCATCATATTTGCACACTTTAACAGTAATTACCATCAGTAACACCGAGTGAAGAGCATATTTCGACTCCAGCTGTCAACTCCCAACAAATAAATAGCAATAATCAGAGATGGATATTGAATAATAAAATCTAAACTCTAATAACGAACGATAGCATCTCCAATAATCGCCTTCCCAACAACTAACCCAGAAACAAGTCTACGAGCACCAAATTTACAATCTCCATCGTCAGCAACCACTTCTTCCATAACCACTCCTCACCTCCTTGGATATTCAGTTTCAATGCAGCAAAAATCCCTTCCGATTGAATTTCAGCTCGGGACACACTTCCGAAATCACCAATCATGTCAAAATTGCAGCTTACACACTCAGAAAAATAGGACTAGTTAGGATACAACATATGGATCACAATCTTTGGGGATTCTACAAGCACTCCTTAGAGTTTCTCATTAATTTCTGCGCCAATTACGAGCGATAACATGATCTATTCACCAAGTCAACAGCTTATAACATCATATCGAGCGAAGATTTTGTAGAAGAAATCCTATGGCACCTCGAAAACTACTATCACAGTGTTGTAATCGAGTAACCCATATGCAATCAGCATAACTAATTCCGAAAAACCTCTCCCATAGTTGATAGCAGTTAACATTTGCAGTCTTTGAGCAAAACCAAAACAATAAACTCCGAAAGATGGCAAAAACTGCGAATTGCTCTCTCTGTTCTTCACTCATCGTCTAAACTTAAAAAATGGAAAGATCTCATTATACTTCGTAGAGCTCTCTTATAGCCTCGTCGGTAGTTTCTGAACTGGATACCCAGTCAGCAATATGAGAACCATTCTTTGAAGACTCTTGTAAAAATGATGACACAGAAAAACTGGGAGGAAATTCTTGAAACCGAACACTCAAAGAAAAAAGGGAGAGAACGATAAAAATGGGACTTAAAACAACTCGGATTGAGTTTGTTGTATTCGGATGAAAGAGAAAGCTGGGAAAAAGTCTAAAAATTGTTTGAGGCTGGAGAAGGGATCATGCAAGGTGGAGACCAGTAGAGCTCTACGTTAGAATAGAGGTAGTTGATTCTGAATTATCTCAAAGATTATGAAAATTCAAACGGGATTTAAAAATTCATCAGAAAAAGAGTGACTTTCTTCTCTTCAAAATAGCAAAATGTTGCTCGCTAACAGATTCTTGGAGAATTGATACTCAGAAAAAATATCTACAAAAAAGTAACTGGAAAATAATCCCGAAGAATAGGCCATTTTGTTCTAAGAGTATCAAAATGAATGTTTATTCTCACAGGAGTCAGCATTCAAGCTTAAATTTGATCCGCTTATTTTTCGACAATCCTAATAATGATAACGGCAAAAACACAAGAATTTAAGGAGAGTGATAACAAGTTAAAGGTTTTTTTTGTGAAAGATCTTCCGTTTTTCGTAAATTTCTCCGTCATCGACTAATTAGTGCTTCAACATTCACATTTGAATTTTTAAGTTCTGGACTATTGGCCACTATCATCCATTATTTTGATTTTAAAAATTCTTTGTTTGCTTTATATTTTGCGAGTAGTTAGTTGGCGCTTCATGCATCTTAGGTTTTGACTTTTAATTTTACCCTTCAATTAATTCATAAGCCTCAGCCAAACGAATAGACATCATTCGGCAAAGCATATAATGTAACTCTAACAGGTTAACACCTAAAGCTCATCACACTAAACAATCTTTAACTTCATCCCTCCGCAAATCCAACAAATCACCCCCGCAACATAGTTCTAATAGCACTGGAACTCCGTCAAGCCCACCCTCCAAGACCTCCTCCTCTCCCAAAAACACACCAAAATACCTCTAGTCAAAACTATCCAATCCCTCAAAAGACTCACCATCCATTAATACAGTAACTAACTCAAGTGTGCCATTGTCAAATTACTCTACGAAATCTTTTCCAAAATCATCAATGAAAGACTTCTCAGTAAAAATAATATAAAATCTCAAAACAGCGAGTATTATGAGGAATTTCCATTGCTCGGAAACCTTACCGAATACCTCACAGCCCTACAACCCAACCTCCAAGTTATATATGGGATTTTTCATCTCTTAGAACCTCGCCACACTTTAAAATCCCGCATCCACAAGGCTCTCAAAAATTAACTCCTGAATAACCACTCTCTCTGTGAATAACTCTCAAAATAATTCCACTCCATAATTCTCCATCTTCGCAAATCGGATTCCCTATTAACCCCACAGTCAAAGGCATTGCAACTCACTCTGAAACTGGTCAAAGATGTCGGTCTGCATTAATCGTTCTAATCCTAATTCCTAGAAAAAAGCAAGAATTTCTACCTAAAAATATAGGAACAAATCCCAAAGACCATATGTATTTTCAAATGGGTCAATATGCACCTCCAAAACGAAGAAATGCTTAACAAAATACTAAGGCCCTCTGAAAACACAGTCAATTATGCCGAGAAAGAACTCATTCAATAGCATTACCACGGAATGCTCGAATATTTCGACTACTTGGTAGCTATTTAATCGGAAAACTCATCTCTCTCCGCAAAAAACAGAATTTCCACCGAAGGGTAAGAAAATTTCAATCAGAACCGGGAAAACTTAGCAAACTTAGCACTTCTCTGGAATTTCACCAAAAGACTCGGAGTTGAAGATCAAATTTAATAAAGGATGAAGCTTGTGGTCAGTGATTGTAAAGCATACATATAGCAAGGAAGAATTCAAGAGATTCCTAAACTCCAAACCCATCTCAAAGTTATAATCGAAAGATAACTCTAAAATAGCAGAATTTTTCACAGTTCTCTCCACTAAACGATCTAAAAAACCCTCAGCTAAAAGGAATCAGAATTCAATAAAGAATTGATCAAACAAGTTGTTACCCCAAGTCCACCAAATTCCAATTAAGTGGCCCAGTAGCTCTTCAAACTCACTCCCAACAAAACAGAATTTGTAATCAACTTCCAATAGTCCTTTGCCAAATTCATCATCTACCACTGTCGCTTCCAGTCCTCAAATCCTACCAAACCCTAACTAAAAACGCAAAGCCAGACTCACTAAAAAATGGATCTCTAAGGAAAAACATAAGACAAAGGAGATCTTACCGCTTAAATCGTTGACTACCTCCCTAACCTTCACTACCAGTAGACCTTCATCACCATGATGTCCAAATAATGCGGTCGAAAGGTCTGCGACAATCTCTGCACAATGATCGGTGACATTTGGAATGGGTAACAACCCATAATCTCATCTCTTCGCTCCTTAAAAGTATATTTCTGAAAATAACTCAGTGTCTCATGCTCAACAGCTAGGCCTGGCCGACCGTTCCGACTCCATTCTCGCTCACACTCCCCGACTAACTCCGAACCCTCCGCTAGTAGTTTTAAGCTCGATATCAAGCATAGCATGCCCCGACCACAGGGTTGACCATCAAATGGTGTCACTAGTACAACTTCATCATCCTGACTTTTCAAGGAATATAATGTCAAGTTTCCTAAATACAAGCTTGCATACTTCTTCATCTCAGAAAAGCAATCAGGCCTATGAAAGCATAACAGTTTGCCGAAGTAATGACCTGCCCTATAAATACCATTGTTGAAAATCTGAACATTCTGGTCAATGCTGATCTAATTATCACCCTTAGAAACTCCTAAAGAAGCATGGTGTTCTAACTCAACGATGTCTACGTTTAAAAATTCGCTAAAAACACCAAATTCAATAGAAAAGGGTTTGTCGATGAGCCGGATTCTCAAAAAATGCTGCAAAAGCTATAATTTCAAAACAAAAAGGCTAACACAATGAGAGATTACAGCGCAATAGTCCAAGGAGCTGTGATGAGAGTCCTCAAAAGCAGAAAAATGATGCCAAAAACATAGCTCAGTTCGATGGTAATCAAAACTATAAAAAATTTCAAGGCAACTCTCTAGCAAATCACTCAAGCCATCGCCATCCTCGGATAGAAAAATTAAATTAGCATCGATACTAGGAAAGGAATCATTAAATACATCTAATGAATGATATAAACCCTAACGTTCCTGATTTTATTTTATTTCGAAGGAAATATCTGATTCAGCATGAAAATAATTTCCATTGTATCCCAGATTGCTACAGTGGTAATATTTCAACATCATTTGGCATAATATCAACAATCAAATAAATGGATCCCCAAAAACAACATCAGGGAACCCCTAATCCAATCAAGCCCCCAATTCCACAACACTCAATAGGTGGAGTACCCCTAATAGGTGGAGTATCCCCGATGAGCGGAATACCCATCGCTCAAGGCAACATTCACTCCTTTCCGAAAAATGACTTCTCTGGAGTGCTAATGACGGGCGGAGCTGTCCCCTTAAAAAACAATATGCAAAGAATGATGATCCCAATGAATCAAATCTCATAAGCAGACGATAGGAAAAGATAATTTGCTAAAGGAGTTTACGTCACCGGATTCTAGAAGAGTCTTACTCTTCCCATGCTTCACAACCATTTCTCGAAAATCAAGCCGGTGCACGCTATTAAACTACCGGTGGATAAATTTAATCAAAATAAAGGATTTGCCTTTGTTTATTTCGGAAGCTAAGATGATGCAACCTTTGCAAAAAAACAACTCGACAGAACTCCGATCCTAAAGAGTCCGATCAGAGTCACTAAAACTGTGATAGGAGAGCACCTTTCCAAAATGATGTTCAAAATGAAAGTGCAAAAACTGAGTGCAGAAGAGATCAGAACAGCTAAAAAATAATTCTTCAACGAACAAACCCTCTAAAAGGAAGTATAAAAGATAATTAAAAGCACTTTTGAAGGAGGTGTCTAGCTTAACAAAATCAACATTCCAAAGGCAAAAGAAGGTACACTCAACTATGCACGTGCATTTTTCCACATTTCAAACTTAAAAGAAGCAGCCAACGAAGTCAGAAAATTGTCTCCTCTTGAACATGGTCAACCAAACAGGCCTGAACGAAACTAATACGACGTAGTTCTCTCTTATATCGTGAACCACCTCAACATGCATCCCGATTTTAGCAAGTATGTCAAAGCATAGCTGTATTAATTTTCAAAGAGAAACCAAAACAATGTCCTTCACGTCAAGGGAATTAAAATGCTGCCTTCATAGAACTAAGAGACCCTTTCCCGTTAGTTTCAAAGTTTTATACAAGACAAAAATCCCCAGTGGAGGATTATGAATTGCTATGTCTCTTCCTACCAAAAGCTTGGTGTTTGGGCCAATGTCACCTTTTAATCCTCCGACGAAGCCAAACAAGCATTTTAAATGCTAAAAAATTCAAAGGAAAAATTCAGAGATGATCTCATCTACGCCAGTTTAAAGAATGTTCAGGATAAGAGAACTGTTATCATCTCGAAAATCAAGCCAGAAGTCAGCAAAAAAACTTTTTAAAAATTTCTGACTCACGTTGCCGATAGCTCTGCACTGGTTGACGCTAACAATCCCAACAGAGGCAGGAAATATGACTACTTCAGCTTTAACGTGTTCGAATAGAAGAAGATCTGGTTAAACAACAAAAGTGCATTTATTTTGACCAATTCCGATTAGTAAGTTGATAAATCTTTCCGATTACACCTCACTGTGCCCAGGAGGGTTGTCATTCATTTCATTAACTAGGTCGAGAGCAACTAAATATCCGAACTTCTTAACCACATGAGAATTTAAGATAGCTTTAAGGATATCTTGGACGCCGACGATCCTAGAGCCAACCACACCAGAGGGCATATCAAAATTATCTTAAAAAAATAGGTCCTGGCGATCTCAGGTCTCAAACCACTTGTTGAAATGGATAAAATTAAAGGCTTCCTTTAAAAAGCCGCGGGATCCTCGGCACCAGTTGAAAATTCTCCCGACAAAAAAATTTTCGATGTTCGCAACGTAGAATTTAATGGACAGGATTTAACCAAAATTATCGTCACATTTGCCAAAGATATCACCAAAGCAGAACTCTAGGAACTCAAAGTTCACTATTCTAAACAATAAGGTTTCGAAGATCTCTTTAAACCCACCAACGAAAAATAGACAGACTAGAACCAAAACGAAACCTTTTCGGTGAGTTATCAAATATCAGAAACCCAATACGTTCCCCATGAAATCGAAAGGAAACCACGACCACCCCAACAACCCAAATCCCGAAAAAACACCCAATTCAACGGACCTCGACCTGACAGACAACAAACCCAACAGCGTCAAAAACAACAAGTCACCGCACCTAAAATCGACTACACCGCCCTGGCTCCCAAGTTAAACTCCGGCGGAGTCCCCAACACTAAATTCGTCAACCCAAATAACCAAGTCAACGCAGTCGGCGGAATCCCCCAAATGGGAAAAATACCAATGAAACCACAAATTGGAGGAACTCCAATCATGGGAATGCCGCAGCAACTAGTTATGGGCCAGCAAGCACCAATGATGGGGTCTGGCAACAGCAACGTGATCAAGGGAATCCCGCCACCAATGGGAGGGACTCCCGTCATGGGTAAGAATCCAACAATGGGCCAAAGTGTCATCCCCTCGTACATTCCACAGCCAGGGTCTATCAATCCTCAAATGGGAGACAGTAAAACTTAATCCAAAAACCCAAAGAACAATCAAGAGAAATGAAGAACTCGAACTTTTGATGATACACCATAAATCAATAATCTATTAAACATTGTCAACATTATTCAATCACTTTTCCTCACATGGGGGAATCAAAAATATCAGTTTTAAACTATCCGCATACTTAAATAAAACTTAATACTGCTCGTCAATCAATTTAGATTTGTTCATAGCGAAATAAATCGTCATACGTCCTTCATTCTTACCTTTCCCTCATCTCCTTTTTGACTACCTAAGGAAGTTTGTGCCTGTCATAAAATCCAATTCCATCCTCCAGAGTCTTCATCACTCCCAACACCTCCTCCTCCATCCATGGCAACCCGACTACCTGCACTCCGACCGGCATCCCTTTGCTTCCTTTCATACTCTTCTCGATCACCCAACTAAACAAATCCTTATGTTTTGATTCATATCTCTCTTCTCCTTACTCTACTACTGTAACTGGAATACTACCAGCCACTAGGTCCAACACATTCCATATGGCAGTATAGCAGACCGCGGCATTTGCATCCTTGGACATGCCATGCTTGAAAGCCTGGCACCCGAACCCAGGACATATCAATATCTCGATGTCTTTCTACCTTAAATACTCCACAAATCCTTGCCGAAAACTCCTCATCGACACGCTATGTGCCAAATAATCATAAACTGTCTGTTTACACTTACCAGCCTACATCATTGTGCCCATACGGGGAAATATTTTTTTCATTGCGTAAAGAACAGCACTATAGAGCCAATTGGGAAGTTTCTGAACCGAAAAAGCCAGTTGGTGTACTTTGTCCGGCTTTTATCCTTTCAATGTTTATTTATATGATCTCATCCCACCTTCGGCCACTACCTCACTGAAAAAACTTTTTATCACCTAGACTTAATTTGGAATATGAAGCTCCTCCAATTAATAGCCTCTTTATTTTAAAACTTTTAAAACCTATTCAACTGCTCTTTGCGAGGCTGGTGTTGGCTAAAATATCTCAAAACTCTTTATATAACCAATTTTCTTCACCCCTTCAGGTTTTTTCTGGGCTTTCATATATTTTAATTGATCGAATGGGATCAATTTGACGTATGGATCGTGCTTTCCACCATAAAATTTCTACTCTGTCACAACCTTCATCCACATTGCCACATCGTTCACACTTCTCGCCAAGGGTCCCAAACAAGTACGCATGTTAGTACCAGCATCACATGACACTCCTATGCCTCTAAATTTATTTAATTTTTGTACGTATGACCATTCAAGGAAACTCTTCCGGAATAAGGTTTAAAACCGTAAACTCCACAGAACTAGGCAGGGATCCGAATACTTCCTCCAACATCGGATCCTATCCCAATTGGACTACCCCTTGCGGCTACTATGCATCCCTCACCTCCAGAACTACCGCCGACAGTTCTTTCCAAATCCCATGGATTATTTGTCGTTCCCCATAGCCCATTAGTGGTTTCAACTGCCATCCCTAACTGCGGAACGTTAGTCCTAACAAATGGAATCATACCTGAATTTCTCATACAAATCATTATTGCTCCATCATCTTCCTTATGATTAATCCGACTCAAGCATCCTACTGTGCATGCAAATCCATTCATTCTAATTTCCTATTTTACCGATATTGGGATTCCATAGAGAGGTGGGAAGTATTTCTTCATATCCCACTAATCCCCGAATACCCAATTTCTTTTCTTCCCTGAGGCTAACCTTCTCTACGCATCGCAAATTTATGCTTTTTCAAAGGCCTCGTTAAAATTTTACTAAGTTATAAAATTCAGACTTTCGTTAGTTTCTAAAGATCTTTTTGCATAAGCCTGTACTATCTGCAGAGATGTAACTTTTTGATTATTTAGCATGTGAACTAAATCTTAAACTGTTGAAGAGATTATTTTTTCATAGCGCTACTCTTCCTTGAAATGATCTGATTTTTGCTGTAAAAAGTTGTTTTTATGCTAAGCTAGACTGTAGTCACGAGATGCCAGTTTTTACATTTTGCGTTCATTATAGGAATTTCTGTTTCCCATACACCCTTCGCTTGGTAAATTATTGAAATAAAAAACAAACTTATTTGGATATTGAAACGTAAAATATCTTCAGATTGTTTTTAAATATAGTAGAGGTAATAACTGAAAGATAATAACGAAATAAAATTCTCTTTATCCCTCACTTTTCAGTGATTGCCTCATTATAAAACCTAATGCAGTTCTTTCTATACCTCTGTCTATTTTTTATCTCAGCCAACATTTCCTCCTTCTCTCTTTCCTACATTACGTTTCTTTGCAAACAACCTTTCGCATCCTGGGAGTCGGGTCTCTCTCCCTACCACTCCATAGAATTCACAAAGTACTGGCTAAAACCTTCCTTTCCGTCTCTGGGATCGTCTACACCCACGTTGTTTTGAGCAAATAAATTTACATTGTCAAAACTTATGCTATTTTCTCCCGAATGGAAAGCTTCCGCATTTTTATTACTACAATTCTTTGATCTAATAGACTCACCTGTCTCACCCTGGCTATATGCGCTGCTCATCATCAATTTTGAAGAGATTTAACGAGAATTTATTTATGTTGGGACTTAGACCCCCCTCCTAACCTATATCACCAATTTTTAAAACAGCCATTTCTATTATAATTCCTTGTTTATGGTGTTATTCAACTCCAAAACTCTCAAATTCAAACTTTATTTGAGCCCTCTCTTCTCAACGGAATCAACTTTCACATAAAAACCATTCAAAACCTCTGCATACTTCTTCAAATCTTCGGATATTCTGTTATCAACCCCCACCTTTCTTATCAAAGAGTCCGACAAATACTCGGTATATTTCTTCTGCAATCTGCCAATTTCCCCCAGTTTTTACTTTAGCTACCCTTCTTCATTTTCCTTCCTTTCCAGCATTTCCTCCCTTGCCTCCTTAATTTTTGTTTTCAACTCCTCCTTTCTCTCCTCCAGTCTTCTGCAAATCAAGTCAAAATTTTGCACCAACTCCCTTTCAATATCTTAAAAGGTATCTGTGACCAAAATATCGTCAATTTTCTTGTCCTCCTGGTACCTCATAAAGTAATCGAAACACCGCGAAGATATCTATAACAACTTTGCGAATTATGTCGTCAGCTGCTGCTATTGATATCTATTGCTGCTAGCATTTTGACTATACTCAAGCATTTATGAATAACCCTAAATTGAAAACAACGGATCCTAAGATGAAACCTAATAGCGACAGGGGTTCTAACTATCCGATTTCTACTATCCTTTCTACTATCCTTTCTTTCGACTTTTTCTATCTTCCTTCCTAAAAATCTCTTTTTAAAATGAAAAGGACACATCCTTCTCATTTCCTCCCAAGTACCTTTGCAACTCGATCTAATTACTCTCCTAAACCTTTCCGTATGACACATTTCCCTTGCATTTCTCAATGTCTCCATCCTTCCAGTCTCCACAATTCAATCTCCCATGGTCATTCTCCGCGTAGACCTAATCGTCGGTGTCAAGCCTTCTCAAGCTGCTAATAGACTCTGTTATGGAACTCACTAGTTTTTTCCTTTATGTAGAATCAAATGCAATATTTGAAGTTACGGAATTTCTCTTCGATAAACTACCATTGTTCTGATTAAGGCTTATCTTTTTCCTTCCCTTTTACGCCGAAGGTATCGACTAATCCTTCGAAGCGCTGAAACTTATTGCATTCGACACACTTACTCTGTTTCTGATTGAATTCATCGAATGAACTGACTGAAGAAAAAATATGTGCGAGTCTTTGTTGTTTTTGACTATGTTTTTACTGTTAAATTAACTAACCTCCAAATTATATTGACACTACTTAATTGCATCACAATAAATATTGAAAGACACATAATTGATGCATGGCTTTGCCTCATCTATACAAATAGTTCGCATTGGTCCCTTTCTTACCACTCTTCAAGGGAGGTGGCTCTGGTTGCTTGGTTGTTCGATCTTTCATGATCGTGTGATTTCTATCCAACTGCACAGTCATACCCTCTCCATTTCTATCTAAACATCACTTATCATTCCTCCAGTTAAGGAAGTTTTATTTTTCTTAGTTCTCCTCGACGGCGATATACCCGATCTCTATTTATTATTCAATTAGTCGCAATTTTACGCAACTTTATTGGATTTTTCGACGGATCAATCAATCAATCAATATCTATCTATTGGATTTTTCAGTTACCTGAGTCATATCCTCTGTTTTGAAAACAAGATCCTTTACGGTTTGAATCGATTTCAAAATCTGAGTTACACTTTCAGGTGTATCCCTCTAAATGTCTTTTTAGGAGAAATTTGTCCATCGATCGAATTCTATTTGCATTCGTATATCTATGCTGTTTGACTATTTTATTTATCTTTGTTCCGACTTCACTTTACTCTGGGAACCCTGTTTCTGATCGAATTCATGAAAGCCGATTTGAGCGAAAGTACAATGCATCTAACATGGATTTTCTACCATGCAAATTCTAAGTCATATGGTTTTTTCCACTTCTTTTCTTGCATTCATTTTGGTGCCCATTAAGCTTATTTTTTTTCACGATTTTTTCTCAGAAAAAAGTTCCTTCTCAGCCGTATCTCCGCTTCCAATTTTAGATGAAAAGTTTTTTTTCCGAAAAAATTTCTGGTCAGCTTTTTGGGATTTATTTTGACCAAAGAACTTTTCACCCTAAGAAACATTGTGAACTTTACCTTGTTCTTTCACTCTTCTACAGATCCACTTTACCGCTCTGATCTTCGAAATCGCGCAAAATATTAGTATTTTGCATTTTTATTTGACGTGTATTCGGCAGAAATAATTAGTTGCTTATGTTGTAAATATTGTAAACATGACTAGATATTGTAAACATGACTAGATATTGCAAATATGACTAGATATTGTGAATATGATTAGACATTGTGAATATGATTAGACATTGTAAATATTATTAGAGAAAGAATATTCATCGAAAACCAATGACATCAAAGATCAACCATTTGTTAATTCTCCCCCGCTATTTCGGGGTCTTCCTCATCTTACGACTATATTTTATTGAACTTGGTTAAATTTTCTAATCCTGGGAAAATCTTGCTGAAATTTTTGGCCAGATTAAGGACCTCCTGACTAGTCTCCATTACCTGACTGCCTTTCACCTGCAGCTCTTTACACAATTTCTCAATACACTAATCCGGATCAACAGTCGGATATATCTGCTAAGTAGTCTTCATCGCCACGTATATTATCGACGCCGATATCAAACCAATCGGAGTTTCGGACAAACTGTAGCTAAACCTGGACAACTTGGACAGATACAATGCCACTCTTTCCAAGTACCTCATCTCCTTACACTTCCTACCGGTTTACATGTGCCTATCCTTTTGGTGAATAACAATCGTGTGGATGACCATGCCGACAACCCTCCAAACATCTACAATCTCAACCCTCCACCCCACAAACTTCATAATGTCGGCCTCCATCTGCACAACCTCCTTCCTTAAAAACTTACCACGACCCACTTTCTCGCACATCGTCTTCAGTCTCATGGGATATATCTCCTAGTTCTTGACCGCCACCATCATACACCCTATTCCCAACAAATGAATATCCTGCGATGTCAGTCTTCGATACCCCTACACCTTCTTCATATACGTATCCATTAGAGACACGGACCTGAAAAAAGACTACTCAGACATATTATAAGCGTGCAACACCTACATCATCCAGTCTATCATCTTTGCACGCAGATGCTCAGAAATACTGTGTTATTTTAAAAAGGAAAAAATCGCCTCACTAGATAGTATCAAATGGGAAAGGATCTAAGAACTGTAGGGTTGGCTTGACTCCTTCAACTATCTCTCCCTTAATTAAATTTATCCACATTGGCTCTAGCAAGTTACATCGTTCCTCACCGCCAGACCCTCCACTCTGCCGTTCAAAGAGTACCGATCTTCTTTTTCACGTCCCTTTCCCCGAAATCCGGAATCCTCATATTGGATATTCTGAACTTCAACATCCTCAGCAACCATGGTCACTCCATCCAGATTCCCGTCCTTATTACGCATTTTAAAATTACTAGACACACTTTTTTTCAACTCCAACTCTTTCTTCTCAACTTTTGCTGCATTTTTAGTATTGATATTCATCAAACTAGTTGAGTTTTCTTTATTTTCAGGAACCATTGCATTGCTGATATGATTATTCATCATTCTAGCCATCGAGCCACAACGATGATGTCTCAACAACTATTTGGATCGTCTTGGAAACATTCGAAGTTCTATTTCTCCAAACACTAATTAAAAATGTCGTGTTTCTTTTGGTTGTTAGATTTTATAATAGGAGTGCTATTCTATTAACGACTATATTATATTTACGACCCTGACTTTTTGTTGCATAGATATCATTCTTAATACGAACCCAATTTTCTATAATAAGAATTCAAAAACCGAATAGGCTCCATCCCTCCGATAAAAATACAAATGAAAGATATAATCTGCTTTTCATGCTCTCGAATCACCTAATAAGTATACCTCTACACATCCTGCGATCACCTCCTATGTCTGTCCTGCGCCATTGGTCTTATCGTCGATTTCAATGAGTAAAAAGGAGTCGTAATTTGTTGCCAAATCCGAACACTTGTCGATGACTAATGTTTTCGAACCATGAGAAGGAGAAAGAAAAATATGGACTCCAGGTTGCTCACAGAAAATAACCATGTTGGCAACATGGATCATAGTCAAACAGAAAATCTCAAGTCCGTGGAAAATCATTAATACTCTTAGAATTAGACGAAAAGTCATTAGCAGCCACACTCTGGAGACCATATTCCAGTGAATAAGAATGGTGAGCCTCTCATAACTTTTGCAGGATAAAATGACCAAAACTAGGAGAATTCGATGTAAAACGCGCCTTCCAACAATCTTCTATGGACCTAAGGCAAAGGATGCAACAAAACCACCACTTTCAGAAAACATGACAGTCATAACTCTACAAATATCGCTCCTGGTCAATTGGAGAATATTATCGCAGAAAGGTAAGTCTAAAGGGTCAGAATGATGCATAGAGGTCGGTAAGGATCTCGAATCGTCTCTAACAGAAGAAAAGTTAGCACAATCAACCAAGGACCAGATGTGTATTATCAGGATATTAACAGCAGATTGAACCGACTTAAATCCATATCCCCACCCAAATCTAGGTCCAGACCCAAAGTCCTGGAAAAATCTCCTAGATCCAGAACCATATAGCATTCTGTCCGTTCTCGCTCTATCTCCAGACCCAGGTCGATTGCCCCAAACTCCAAGTCGCCATCCAAATCCAGGTCAAAGTCCATAGAAAATATTGCTTCCAAAAAATCAAAACCATCGGATCAGCAAATACGAAGACTCATTGAGGAACGAGATAAACTTCTCAGCATTCCATCCTCAAATCCGTACACTCACGTCAAAACTCCAACTTTATCAAACATATAAACTCATAGCTACCCTCGCTCCTACCCTCACTCCCATACAAACTCGACCAACTTTGCAGCTCTTTCAAACTATCCTTCCAACTCTTATATGAAACCAACTGTCCCAGAAAATTCTACAGAAAATCTTCATGACTCACGAACAAAAATATAGTCGCTATCAAGACAAGCAAATCTTCACCATCTGAGCTAAAAATAAATACAGGGTCGAAAAAAATTCTAGAAATAGAATGAAACTTAGTAGTACACGAGCAAAAATTAATCTCACTGCCAACCAATGACTAAAACAAACTTTGAAACAACCTAAAACAACCTTTAATAAAATATAAACCACCCGACTCCGTACTGCTTACCAGAAAATCCCCTTTCACTATCATAAATTTCCTTATAATCGATCCTTTCGATCCAAATTTAAAAAGTCAGGGGCTAATTCAGCTATCTTCACAAAAGACTCCATATAGACGAAGAATAAATCGTTAAAGGTCTCTTCAGACTCTACTAGCAATAAACTAAAATTGTGCTGACGGAAAGCTATAACTCTTCTGATGGTTTTCGATGTGGAAAACCAGACATTTCGCCAATCCAAATGTAAAGAGTAAACAAAGTACTCGAAAAATACGTGTAGAGCTTCAAAATCACAGAATTACTAATCCTCAACCCTCCCATTCACAAAACGATCCTCAGTTCAAACTATATTAGCAATCAGACCAGGTCAGATTTCCTCCCATTTTAAACCAACGAGCTCAATAAAATAATGAGTTCCACGCAACAAAAAGACAATCCTGCCTATCCCTCCTGGCATAGCAATGACAATGGACTCAGATATAGCAGATCAACGGGAAACCTACATCAAAAACTCAACTGCAACCAGTCGAGAATGAAGGATGTTTTGACAAAACACTACCTCGGAAAAGATTGAAACAGCGTTCTCTAATCTATTGATTGTTTCCGTTCCTATTTTTCTGTGAATAAATCGTCATCGTAAATTTAATTCTCACTTAATTTTTCGATAACTATGTAGTTTTTGCTTATCATTTCGTTATTTAAATAAGAAACATAGAAACCCAGGCCGATAAAAATATTCGATCAATGACAAATACTTGGACTCAATAAAGAATAAACTAGCTTCTCTAATCCTCTGAGGGTTTCTAACTCGAACAATGTACAAAAACCAAACCCTCATCCAAAGATAGCGCGAATATCATCTAAGCTAAACACAATAAAAAGAAACTAACTTCCGATTAAATGAAGTAATCTTCACAAAACTACGAGAACGACTTTGAACAATAATCTTCAGGTGAGTAACCCAGAAAAAAATCCTAAGAGAATCCTTACGCGAAGGATTAGTTCTAGTCCTACGATGAAAGCCGAAATACCTTTAAAAATAGTACTGGTCAGCCCCAGTCCCGGAGAAACTGTAAACATCCCCACTATCCTAGAGGAAGAAAGTTCTAAAAGGACTTTTTCAAACAACCGTAAATAAGCACCAGCAAAAGTGTCCCACAACGACAACCTTACATCCATTCGCGAGGAGTAAGATCGGAATGTTCCTCCCAAGGTCGCGAAAGAGTCTCAGAAAAATATACACGAGGAGAACAACCGTAATTCGGTCAACAACAGTCGATAAAGGCCCAAAAAAGACACCACAACGACAAGCTTCAATAAAATCGATACAAACAGCACAAGTTTTCAAAAGAAAAAACCTCATCCAAACGCCACTCTCCCTTCCTCCATCTAGGCTCATCATCTCCCATATAACTACACCCAAATTCAGTCCCGCTAAAAATAACTCCTGTTTACCCGCATCACCGAATAAAACAAGTCTCTCAAATAACGACTCAGCGTCAAGTAACATCAATTCGCATCCCTTCAAAATAAATACAACGTTCTTCTCTAAGAAAAAACCAAGTCCTCAACCTCTGCCCGATAAAAAACCTTAGAACAAGAAGTCACCAATTGGAAAAATAAAGTCGAGAAGCTTAATAACCTCGTAAAAATGAAAGAACGTTCCGAAATGACTTCCTCAAAAGGCATCACACAGTTTTCAAAAACTCAGACGAAGTTTGTACCGGAACAGCAGTTCGTTCAAAGATAGCAGGAGCTCCTGTAAATCATCGATAAACTCAAGAATAGATTAGTCCACTCCGAAAACCAACTTGTCTAGGTTCAAAAAAAAATGAACTAAGGTCTGAACTACGCCGACTAACTCCACCGGAAACTGAAAAGAGTCTAACAACTTTAGTACAAGCTCTAAAAAATGACGGATCAAGCAGAAACCGACCGTCTCTACATCGAAACCCTCAAAGACAACATCCTACTCCTCTAGAAAAAAGTTCAGGAATAAAAAAATCGATTCGTAAAACTCGAAGTCGAAGTTAAACGATCCTAACTTGCTGCCATCACCAATAGCGATCTTGTCAGGTAGCTCAAAGAAGTCAAGAAATAAAAGGAAAACTTGGAACAAGCATTAAGAGACATGTCGATGACCATGATGGGAAACGTCAGGAAAAATTTCGACAAAGCCAAACGGGAAAAAACTCAGTCCGTCGGAGTCATGTAAGATTCCTCATAAATATTCAACGTCAATTGATCTCTCCTTGCTCGCTATTTTTTTCATAATCATTCAGTTCGTGTTGAAGCATAACATTTATTGAAACGCCCGTCGTCCATTTTATTTTAAAGTTCATCAAAACTCTCACTACCGTAAGTCGCAGAAAACAGTTCAATCACATGAAAATAACTCCTAAGTCTTCCATACTACTAGCACTTCTCCTCCTATCAATAACCGGCATCCACTTGTCCATCAGTCCGACCCATCAAGTCTCAATTTCTAAACAACACAATACTCACGCGCCAAAACTCCATACTCTTTCCCACAAAACTGACCAGTAAGAATAATAATCTTCAACAGGAATTCTTAAAAAGGATTCCCGGCTTTGGAATGGGTATCTTCCGAACTGCGTTCACCAATGTTAAATAGCAGGAGGATTGGTCTGCGGGAAAGAGACAAAATCATGCTGCGAACCTGGCTCCTGTGAAAGCAAATACAGTTTCAGCTTCTGCGATGATTATAGGGAAGATTTCCTCTGTGATCCTAAGAAGTCTCTTCTTTCGGTCTATGACGTTTTTCCGGTCTAGTAACACCCTGAATTGGAAGGGTTGTTCTAAAAGTGATCAATGCAACAAAATTCTGGGTAACTCGGTCGCAAAAGATTGATATTTCCGAATAAATTCCAAAATCAGAGATATACTAAGGTTAAAAAAATCATTGGAGATATAATTTCTTTTTCCCTTCAAGAGCCAAAGTCCGAATTTTGAAGGATAAATGCTATTGTGCATTTCTTGACTCTTTTTTCCACTAATAAATTTTATCCGTCAAATTATTCCATGTCCATTTCATTTCACTAGCATCTCATTAGAATTATATTTCTCCTTACTGCAGCTCAAATAAATTACAAAAAAATGTGCAACAATCACTAGTTTCTCATCAATAGAACCCTTTTTCAAACCCGCAACAGTGAAGTCACTGCAACTCGATGACAGACCTCCAAAAACTTTCAAGCACTTCTCTTTAAAATTTCCTTACTCGGCGAGAAAAACCCTTAGAAATTAAAAGTCTCATGAACAACGCTGTGACATCAAAGTTTCGCTCAAATAAATGCTGAAACAACAGCTAGTGCTAACTTTTTTTTGCTGCTCTATCGGCTTATTACAGGATATTTTTAGGCTAAACCAGCAATGATCAATGTAGAATTGTTGCTCAGCATTTTCTATCTGAACACCACACGATCACCAAATATCAATATCCAGAATACAAAAAACAGTGAACTCATAAAGAAAACTCCACACAGAATCGAGACCATATATCAATCATCGTGTTCCTGAGTTTCGGGACTAGAAACATTGTTTTTTGTCCCTTATTTTTAGGGTCCATCATGTTCGACAGATTGAAATAGCTCATTCTTACTCGTCTCCTCCTTCTCTTTCTAAGAATTGGATGGTTTCTCTCTCAAATCCTATGCTGGCAAAGAGTCCACGTCGTCAGCAAAATTGTACTTCTAATTGACTTCTTCATTCTAACTCCCTTTGCCGTAAATCTAATCTGGAGCTTCGAAAGTCTTAAATGGAATGTTCTCATTTTAGTGAGCGAGCTGGGTCTGCACCCATGAATAGTTTGGAACCATTCTTTGTTGCTACTCCAACATCCAAACAAACTCGGAATAATCATGCCAACTCATTGATTGAAGATATTATGATTTCAACTCACCACTCAAACTCAAGTTCACCAGGGCTTCAGTTGAATAAGATGTTTTTTTCACGGTCTCAGTGTGATTAGGATTTGAAAACTGTCTTTTCAAATACCTGTTCTGGTTCCGGTTTCCTTAGGCTATGTTGAGTTTTTGTCTATGCTTGTTGACTCCTCGCTTCTCGTGCTTTTCGTGAATGTATGTGCAATGCTACCCTAACTGACACTGTCCTACCGTTACAAGAAAGTGGTACCTTTTTGATAGAACTTGCAGTAAACAGTCTTAAAGTTGGGTGGATAGACAGATTAGCCCTACTTCTTTTGGATATTGTTCCCCAAGAAATCGTCATTTTTCGGGGAAGTTTACTGTTTATTCTAATATAAACAAAGGCAAGCAACAAATATCCAGGGTCTTCATCAACTGCGAACGGCAATCGAAAAAGCCCGTAAAGAAGTGTAACTACCTGTTGCATCGTTCGTAGCTCCCCCTCTCCATGCGCAAAAAAACAAAAAATCCCCTTACGACAAACCCGGCCTAAAATAATCATCAAAATTCAACCTTCCAGCCAATTGCGACACAATACCGTCTTATATTTCAAGTTTGGAACCTGTCTTTTCGCCCTTTCCTCCTCCTACACTTCTCTTCCCGTATCCTACTCCCTCTGCGGTGAGGAATTCGTCCTCCTCATCTTCGCCCTCGCAAACAATTATATATTATGTAAAGGAAAAAATAGATGCCCGTTTAAAATCTCATTTCCTTCCGATTTAGATAATCTTAAGGGTGTCAGTTACTGTACTGTCAGCAATTTCACCTTTCTATCCATTTAGATAAAGATACGCAGGGAACTCCCCTTTTTTCAAATAATTATTATCTCAATAAAATTATTTTTCGCATATCGAAAAAATTTTCCGCTCCCCTTTTCTCATTCATAAGAATTCATCCCATGTCAATGTCTATTACTTTATAAATCGAAATTATTTTAATAAATGTTCCTCGAAAAACGAAGTTTTAACTATTTTTTGAATTTTAGTTTTCCTCTTAAATACCAAGAAAAATACATCACAAATATTGATTTTAATAGTCCCTCTGATGTTCGATTCGCCTATGATATCCTTTTAAATGTCGTAACTTATTTTCTAAATCAGACAAACTTTCCGTTTCTATTTCTTTTTTTGTATAAATAACTCTCGGTTTTAGGCATTTATACTTGGTTTTAATAGTTTCTTAGGGTAATTTTGGAACATCTTCCAATGCTAAATAAACAGATCGGGTCTGAGAAACTTATCTCACCAGAGGAATTCTCCCAGAAGTTAACAATTTCCCTTGACTTTAGTCTTTTTCTTACCTTTACCTTTTCTTCTCACCTGGTGAAGATGACTTATATCCAGATTCCCCATTACTTTATCTAAAAGCCTTCCTTGCCGTTTCTTCAATTTGCTGTTCAACTTTTCCAATTTTTTCGCTTTTTTACTGATTCTAACCTGGCCTCTCTTCTTTTTAGGTCTCATTTACTCCACTTTTGACCCTATTGCTCAATTCACAAATCATTTCTTACAGTTTCTATAACCTTTTTTCGGTTTTCCCAATTTTATCTGTCTCCTACTCTTGTACTACCCTAAATATTTTCTTCAACTTGTTGTACTTCTCCACTTTTACCTTGTACTTCTTTTTTTGATAGGCATTCTACGCCATTAACTGTCTGTATCGTTCCTTATAATTTTTGTATTCCTTCATTTTCGCCTTCGAAATGTTCATTCCTCTCGGAAATTCTGTCTCTTTATCACTGATTTGAACTAAACCTTACACTATTTAGTCAATTTTTTCGTGCTCTTTCTCTTATTACTACTAATCTTCAAGCTCCTCAGGATTTTCCTCCGGAATCAGCAATGTCTCCACAGTGTTGCCTTTCTAGCTCTTATTCCCTATATACTTACTGTGTTGCTCCAGTATGGTCCTATTCGATTTTCCCTTACTCTCGCTCCCTTGAGTACCGATTCTTACGTTTTCCAGGGTTTAGTGTCCATCTACTGCGGGAAGTATCTTTATACCCATTCGTCTCCCGGAAGTAACCGGCATGATACTTTTATCCACTTAGTTCGGTTCTGTTTTTACACGATTCGTGGCGACATGTTCATTCTGCGCGGAGTCACTTCCCAATTGGCTATCACAAGCTGGAATTTATTTTATTGGTTTTCTCCTTTTCAAATGCTATAAAAGTTTCGTTTTTCGACGATCTTATGCTTCCTTTCTGAACTTTTCCAAGGTTTACTCATTAGAAAAATATTATTTAGAAAACTGCTATGTTACATATGATTTCAGCCTAATTTAATCGTATCCGATGTCTGTCTTCTTCAGTCTGTTATGCTCTTTCTTCTTCAATATAGACTATGCTAAAGATTACACATATTAGCGCTAGGGATAGGTTGACTTTAACTAAAATTTTTTTTGAATACTTCGCTGGTCAGTAAGACTGTGTTGATTTCTATAGCTGATCGGCTGTTAGTGAGATAACTCCCCGGGGCCAAAGTTCCTATTGTTCCCTTACCTTCCTTAACTCTGATAGTAATATAAGTGA
>JAOWAT010085560.1:0-10846 GCA_028571025.1 Longipedia americana
CTAACGAGCATATTATGAGTATATATTTTATCATTTCACGTTTTTGCGATGTAAAAATAGTTCTTTACTGTTCTACTTTTCTATTTTAATTTTTTGCTGGATAATTTATATTTATAAGCGGGATGGAATCAGTTATTAAAAATTTCGACTCGTATAATCATTTAACCATTAATTATGTAATCATTATTTCGTATAAAAATAATGTCGTTCTTATCAATTTTAATTTTTGTATAGCAGATATATTTTTTAAGGCAAAAATAAACCATAAAACCAATTTGAAAATATATATCTGTTTCAAACAAGAAAACTATGTGCATTAACTCAGTTAGAGTTCTTTATTTGATGCTGTTAAGCTATTTCGATAGTTGTTAATTATATCTAAATCATTTTATGTTAACAAGCAACTATAATAGAAATATCATCTCCTCTTCACTTTGGGCTGTTTTCACTTGCTTAGCTATTATTCTTCATAATACAAACTTTGAGACATTTCCCAAACTTGCATTGAATTGCTTTATTCTACAGATCCCACGAATAATTTCTAGTGTGGGGACCAGTCGAAGTCAGGGATCTTTGATCGATGGCCTCGATGCTAGAATACCAAGCCACCCTACAGTTCTTTTCTTTATCTGCTCATATCCCAAATGCAAACTGTGCGATCATGAGAGCATGAACCAAAAACTGTTGCTGAATGAGGGTTCCACTGAACTTTTATCACTCTATTTGTATGAGCTTTATGGGTTTGATATGATCTTGTGAGATTTCTAGAGTCCCATATCGATATTGATTCGTCTCCTGAGCCACTTAAAAACAAAAATTCGTTGAAAGGAGAGAAGTCGATAGAGTACACCTAATTCGTGTGTGCAACTATTTCAAACAGAGGTTTTTTGTCATTATTTCCAACTGCAGATCTAAATCTCATGTCCCAAAGCATCACCAAACGATCGTCAGAGCAGCTGGCAAATATATTAGGATGGAATTTATGCCATGCAACATCCTACACTGGAGCACTGTGGTGAAGTATTTCCATGATGGGTGATATTTTTTGATTGGATTCCTTATTTTTCTAGACATCCCAAATGCAGATTCTCTTGTCAGTTTGTCCGGATGCCAACACAGAATGGTTTATATGATTCCAGCTCAACCCGTATCCCTAGTTCGTATGGGCGACCATTCTTCCTACCATGCCTTCCTTCATACTCATTAAATTGATGTCTCCATTCGTACTGCTACAGGCAACAACATCCGAATTGGCGGGACACAGTCTAGCCCTGTTGATCTATGTGGGATGAGGTATTTTCTAAACGACTTTTATGCGTGATTTTTTGTTTGGAGTTTGGATGTACTGGTTGTCTTAATACTTAAATTTTTTACATTTATTCTAGTAGGGTAGACTGCACTTGACCTTCATCAGGTGAGACTGCTCGTTGTCTGCAGCATTGGAGGATATCAACGCGTAGTGATCTTGATATTATTAGTGCTTTTAAATTTATGGAAGCCATTAGAATGTATATGATGGCCATTGAAGTGAATGAAGGACACAGAAGTCGTAGTCAAAAGGAGCCTACCTCTTCCAAGCCTTATAGTCGGTGTTTATCATCATTTACTATTCGTCATTTTGTTCTAAATATCGTCTATAGTACCTTATGCCATTCGTAATTTAGAGGGTTTTTAATCCAACTAATAATTATTCAATTTCAGATAGGTTTTCATTGTTTCTACATCCATTAGACCAATTTATTTTAATCTTTTATTTTTCCCTAAGTAATTCAATATTCGCAGTTCTCCAAATTAGCGCTAATTTCATCAGCATCTGTGAATATACATTTTCTTAATCAAAATCTGTGAATATACATTTTCTTAATCAAAAACATTCATTTAATCAGTTCTTCCTAAGACCTCATAGGCCCAGCAGATTTGCCCAAAAAAATTGAAATTAAATAAATTTATTTCTATCAATTTCGATCACAGGTACTACAATCCCCTGGAAGGCTTATAAGGATACTATGAGGGTCTAGGTCCGTATTCCAAGGCTCCTGGCACTGGGCACACAGCAAAACACAATCCACATCCCGTACAATCCTTAGTAATTTCTGGTTTATGAGTCTTTGAATCAAAAGTGATTGCTTGATATCCTGAGTCCAAACAGGTCATGTAACACTTTCCACAGTTTACACACAAATCTTCATTTATCACAGGAAATTTCTGTTCTAATGACATCTTTGTGATGTCTTAGAAATGGTGAGTTCCAGTTCCACGGATATCTTTCAAAGTTGGCACTTCCTAAATATTGACAGTAACTGGTTTTTAACCTTTTTCCCAGAGATTGAAATTATTTTTGAACTTCTTCAAATACTGCATAGACTGTACTGGAGGACTTTGACCTTTCCATCCTTTCTTTTTCAGGTCCTATCTTTTAGAAAGATAAAGCAATGCTCGAAGCCCAGAATTCAAATCTTCAATGATTCCAAAATCTTGCTCCTGAACCGCAGACGCAATCTGAAAGATTGATGCTCTTCCATATTTGGCATAAGATAGCGCGTGTTGAGCATTAATAATACCGCCAGTTGCCATTATGGCAGCATCATTCAAATTTGGATCTCTGGCAATATTTGCTGCTACTCTCAAAGCAATTGGTCTCAAGATAGAGCCACATGCACCTCCAAAATATGTTTGTTTGTTTGGCCCTACGCCGGGATAAGGATCCCCATCTGGGTCTGGATCCATGAAAGAAAACATGGTGTTAGTCGCGGCAACTCCCACTCCACCAGCTTTCAAAGTGGATTCAGTAATTCTTTCAGTGATCGTGGAGTTTGGAGAAAGTTTAACGAAAACTGGCATTTTGCAGTGTTTTTTCACCCATTTTACAATATCAAAGACAACATCGGGATCATCAGAACATGCTCTTCCCATTCCTTTATCAGGCATCCCGTGATTACAAGATAAGTTTAATTCAACGACATCAAAATTAGCAATCACGCAAAGTTTTGCCAATTCTTCCCAATCCTATTGCTTATAAGAAGCCATGATCGATCCGATGATAATTTTTTCTGGAAAGTCTTTTTTCAACTCAAGCGCTCCTTTCACCCAATACTGGGCTTTTTTTTCAGATATGAGCTCGATGTTGGAATATGATGGCTATTTTTTGAGGATATCGTTTGTTGACTTGAAAATTCTCGGAGCAACATTTTGGATTTAATCTTTTTCCAGAACGAAAGTCTTCGTGAGGGAAAATCCCCAACCCATTTAGAAAGCTCTTCTGATCATTGGGTAAGATGTTGCTGGTGGAGCAGATGCCAGACCGAAGGGGTTATTGAACTTGATCCCGCACATTTCTGTTGAAATGTCAACCAGGTCGATTTAGGTAAAAAATTTGGGAAGATTGGGAGTGTCTCCATAATCTATACCATATTTGTTTCCGATATGCTTGTGCATAAACCAGGAGGCTACTTTTCCATCATTGACAGCATCAACGAGATTTTGGGTGCCAATTATATCTCCTCCAGCAAAAATGTGACTTTTATGTTTATTCTGACCAGTATACCTGTCAATTGCGGACTTTCCCTTTTCTTTGACAAGCTGTTAGATTGGTTCTTGCTAGTTGGTAGATCCAAAGGCAGAAATGATGTGATCTGCCTTAATATTGAGCCTCTATTCTGTCAAATGGTATTCCCCCTTCTAATTTTTAAAGTATTGGTCGAACTACATTCCAACTGCGATCCCGTTTTCCGATATAAGTTTGTGAGGCGTTAGGTTGGAGATAAAGTTTATATTTTCGTAAATGGACGGATCCATGATCTAATCGTTGGCTCTCACATCATCATAGCCTCTTCTGAAGACGACAGACACTCTTTCAGCGCCAATTCTCAAAGCCGATCTTGCGCAGTCTAAAGCAGTGTCTCCGATTCCCAACACTATAACATGCCCTTTAAGTTTGTAAATTTTCTACTTGCTTTTGGATAATTTAACATTTTCGCAAACATTAGGTAAGAATTCTTTTGAACTGAAAACGTTTGGTAGCATGTAAGCTTCTTTTCCTAGTTGAGATTTTGGACTTGTTAAGCCAGATCCTACAAAAATAAGCTAATATCCGTCTTTTTTCAAGGACTATTCGGAAACATCTTTTCCATAGGCTTTATTATAGAAAATTTTGACTCCCAGCTATTGAACCATTTGAATTTACCACAGAACATCCTCATAATTTGATCGCATTGGCGGAATTTAATTAGTTACGAGGCCACCAGAATAATCATTCTTTTCGAAAATATGTATGTTTTAATACCCTAATCTGCCTAAGAAAGCAGCGCATGATAGTGAGGCTGATCCAGCACCAATAAGAGCAATTTTTGTTTTGGCAACTCTAGAGTCCAAAGGTTTTAAACTAGGATCCCTGATTTGCTTGACTTTCATTTCTTTAAATACTTGGCAAGCAAATTCTTGAAGCTTTCCGATTTCAATGGTTCCTCCTTCAAGCCAATAAGCGTTGCATGTAGATGCGCACAGTTCGCTGACAGGACACAATCCACCGCATGAAAGCCCAAGAGGATTATCAGAAAGGATAGTTTTGGCAGCTCCATAGTAATTTTGATTTTGAATTTGATAAATGAAGGATCTGATATCTATGCCTGTAGAGCATGCTTTTTGACAGGGACTATCTGCACATTTCATGCATCTGGACGCTTCTGTTATTGCTTCTTTTTAGGTAAAAACGCGATTATGTAAATCACGAGTCCAATTTTCTTGGAGATTTTCTGGGTTTCTTTTGAATTTTATCTTATTTTATTTTCTGTACTCTTCCCGCTCCTTAGTACTGATCACTTGAGGTTTGTTTAGGTGAGGAGCATTCTGAAGGACCGTAGCTTCCACTGTTTTATCAAATTTTGTGAGTCCAAACTTGGTGACGTTCTTCTTGAGGATATTTTGTAACATCAATATAACTATAATAACTCGAATTAAAATCCTTCCGAGATATCTTGTTTCAAACCAACCTCATGTCGTAAACCTTTATGACCAGAGGTCGGGTTTTTTATCAACATACAATACTCCGCTAACATAAAGCTCTTGAGAAAAAGCAGGTGTCAACTAACAAAAAAAAGAAGCCATTGAATGCTGTGCAAAAATCGATTTATTTTAAAAGATAAAGGTTGTAAAGATAAATTTTTGAGTTTCGAAGGAAAAAATGACTTCTTTCTTTTGATTTCTTACCATAAATACTTGAGCAATGAATAATTATCCTCTTTTATAGCGTGCAAATTGCTAACTGACATGGTAGCCATCGATTTTTATTTTTTGGCAAATATGATATATTGCTAAAGATTCTGCGAAAAGTATTTGCGCTGGATTTCTCACAGATCCACAAGTTTCTCAAAAAAATACTGGGAGGGGTAAGTGCTTTTACTGATTTTATTATTAGTTACAGAGGCTTGATGCTTTCCTTTGGAGAAAAGGAATGAAAAAATCAAGCACGCTATGTATAAGAAAGTATTTCGAATAAAAACATTCCAAATATCATTAGTTGGTTTTAATGGGTTATCTAGCAATATTTCGCTCCTTCTGCTCAACTAAAGCTTGTGCTTTTTCCACTTGATCCTCCCTGGCTTTGACGTTTTAAATATCCCTCAGAATTTTCTGCCTCATTTGATAATTATACGTTTAGACTTATTTCATTTTGCTGGTTACTCTTTGCAAAACTTCAGCCTCTCTTTCTCTCAGCTTTTCCATCTTAACCCTATAATTGTCTTATAACTCGTGCTGATACTATTTTATTTTAATCTGGTAGCGTTATCTTTATTCCATTCTGACATTTGAAATTTCAAAATTCCTGATTCTATCTATTTCCGCGTCCATCTCATCCTTATATCGTTTATTCAGCTAGTTCTTCCATCGAATAAATCTCTCCTAACAATCTTCGACACTTTTCAAACCCAGTGCCATCTTTTGTTTATATTGAAATTAAATTTGACCGAGTTTGTTTTCCAAATTCTGAATGCATTCGCGATCATCTGTCTGGGCCGAGCAATCCACTCTTTTTTATGTGAGCCTTCCCCTTGGCATGACTTGTTTTAGCACAGCTTCAAGCATTGAATCGCTTTCGCTGGTATCTATTCGAAACAGAGACTTAAGTTAGTCTTCGGAAAACTGTCCTTTCCCCGATCCTGACTCAGGTCCAAAAACTGACCTAGTATGGAACATCCCGTTTTGTTCGAGATAGTCCAGGAACAAGCTAACGCATAATTTTTTAACGAGTGAATTATCGGGATGAGCTCCCTTAGGTGGTTTGCCAGATTGCAACTTGTTGATTATCTTTTAACGAAGGTGTAGTTTGACGTTATCCACCAGTTAGTCATCTTTGGACATGGTGTTGAGCAGTTTTTATTTATAGAGGTACTCTTCGTACATTTTTGGTTGTTAAGGTATGCGATTCTTAAATTAATTCAATTAGAAACTTACCTGAAGTCTGTGTGTTAATTGTAAAAGCTGAGAAATATGAAATTATGATGCAGAACTGAGTTGATGTGTACATATATTAACGACGGAAAGCATTTCGAAGTGATAAAATCAGTTGTAACAAAAAGATTCTTTTGATGGTGAGGTTCACTCTTCATCTTTGTTTCTCACGGCTACTCCTCATCTTCATTTTTGCCGCTGATTAAGAACCTGGAGGAATTTTTCATAATTATCAGGGCGGTCAATTTATGATCCAGCAGCCACTTGCAAAAGTCAATCAGAAACATTTGTTCAAGCGTAAAATCCTACCTTTCTTATGTCTGGGCCTTCCTTAAGTAATGCTCAGTAAAAACTGGAACAAACCTCGGCTGTTAGTTGTCACAGTAGAACTGATTTTTCCTGCTTTCGTTTTTGTTCCCACTGAGATCCTCTGTAACTCGACCTTTTGTTTTCTACGTTGCGTACTACTTTTCAGAACGGATGAATATGCCTGCGAATATTGAGCACGTTTTACCTGTCTATTCTGCGTAGCTGCTCAGAATCTTGAAGTAGTTTTTGTTGATGTACTTTATGAGATTCTCCAAAAATACCTCGAAACTCAATAAGGTTTCACTGTCAATGTATTCTCGGATGTTGTATAAGAAAATAGTAGAGACTTTCACAATAGACATAGTTTTCAGGTATACCCTGCTCAAACTTTTGAGACTCCTCAATTCCGTCACGAATAGTTTGGTGGTGATGTCTGACTCGTCGTCATCTTCCTTTTCGATGCTAAATTCGTCCAAAACAGAGAGTTTTTACTTTTCCACGAGTCTCAAAAGGTTTTTCGGAAACTTATCCTCTAATGTTTCTCTTTCATAGAGAGTCTACGGGTTTCTTCTCTTGAATTAGGAAAATAAGTACTGATTTTGGGCGACCTCTTTTCTTGACTTTACCGTTTTACCCCCTCATGGTTCCTTCGGGCGTGATTCCTCCGTGCTTAGCCTTGATGTGGGTATACAACGCGGGGTAGGACAGATAGTCGTTGGAGCAACCGCCGCATTTAAAAATTCTTCCCTATTTGTCTTTCCTCGTTTTTCGAGTTTTCTACTCCTTCACTTCTATTTATCTGGGCGTTTTGGACTATGTTTTCATTCTGAAGTTGTAGAGCATGTCCATGTTTTTCTACTCGTTGAAGTTTTTTCGAAGCTTGTGATTGTATTGATTTGAGATTGAAAAAAACTTGCTTTTTTCTTCCATGTCAAAAGGTAGCAATTATTGATCTATGCTGATCACTGAATTGATAACGCTCCGAGGGTCATATTGAATCGAAGACATTGCTCGGGTATGCCTTACTTTGTAATTTCTGTATAAATAATTAGAGGCGACAAAATTGAAAACTTTAATAGTGCAAAGACGATTCAATTATTCATTTATATTTATAATAAGTAGCTACTAAGTCACAAGAATTAATGATCATTCCAGTTCGGTGTTTCAGTTGCGGGAAGGTGATAGCTCACAAATGGGAGTAGTTCTGCAAATAGGTCGGCGAGAGGGACTAGTCCGTTGACGTTGGGCATATTCTCGACAAACTCGGATTCACGAGATATTGTTGTCGAAGGATGTTTTTGAGTCATGTTGACCTGATTGACAAACTTCTTAACTACAATATTTACAAGATTAAGGATAGTCTGAGCATGATGGATTGAGTTATTTGTGATTGTTTGTCTTACCCTCTTTGATTTGTGGCGGATTATTTTTTCGAGAAATGAACTCCACGTTTAGAAAAATACCTTCCCCAACAATGCCTCGGTTTATTCATCAATCATATCCGAAAAACAATCACATTGTTTAGAGCAATGATGCCAATATTTATTTATTTATCCGCAAAACACTAACATGCTGATCATGAGTATATTTAAAGTGAAATCAAAGTTCTCTTCGTATCACAATACAACGCCTGAGACAGCCTATTTCAAAAAATTGACTAATTTGACATTCCCTTACACAAGAGACTCCTTAGACTCCAACATAAAATTAATAAGCTGATAAGCGTGTCCCTAAGAACCTTTGTCAAGTTTTTTTAGCCATACCCTAATCCTGTTCAATCGCCACTTTAGTATCATCGTTTAGTAGTCTCCGTGGGGCATCAGTCTTTTAACATCGTCATCTCCCCAAAGCAGTGAAAGACTGCCCGACCAATCTCCTACCGTCCCAACCATGTAGTTTTTCTCTACCATTTTCAAACGAGGACCACACTTAGGACATGAAGAATTGAACAACTTTCTGCTACAAACATCGCATGCATGATAGCTCGTGCACTTTCCGAAACTAATTATTTACACATTAGTGACCACAAATTACTGACCTACCGAACTTAACTATAGTGCTTGTCGTATGCAGTTGAAACGAGGGCATTGAAAGTTATAAAATTGGAAGGTGCTCGCATTATTTCCTTGCTACTTCCACTCAACTAATTTAAGGGTTCTAGGTGATTTTTCAGCCCAGTTATATTTAATGATAGTATTCATTCTCGTAATGAGCCCTTTCCTACCCTCATAAATATTTAGTTGAGCATTATAGACTGTGATATGATCATTTATTATCGACTACAAACTTCTTTGCTTAAAAGGATTCTCCTTTGGGAAGTCCGTCAAAGTAATCTATGCATTTTCTACAGGATTGACGATGAGATAATTGACAATCAGACCTCCTTTCTTTGTGTTTCTGCAACAGACCGATTTCACTAAACCGTGAATATTGACTATTTTTTTATTTTTAAGTCTCGAAATGCGTGCTAAAGGACAGTAAAACAGCTATTTTTATTCAAATTTCTCTTCGAAAGCAGTCATTTCTCTTATCATGATAGCGCTAATATCGTACATTTTAAATTCTAGCCATTTCGTTTCCTCGTCATCTTCATCTGAATACTGGTATCTAATGGCCGCTCCTTTCATTTGATAAAAGCAGTCTTCTTAGATTTAGTGTGGGTCAGCATTTATAAAACTTGCGTTAATGTAGTCACCATTTTTGTCCTTTAATATGCAGTTAAAATGAGAAATAGATTGTCGGCAATCAGCAGACTAAGAATAAACTGAATTAGAATCTAAATCCTTGTCATTGATAACTTTTTTTTTAGTAGAACTTTTGGCCAATACTTTAAATTGCACCCACCATGGAATTCCACTTTTACATAATTTTCTGTTTAACTAATTAATAGTTCTTTCATCCTACTCCATAAAATCTGTGTTCTACTTCATTTTTCTAAGTTATTCTTAAACTAGTTTGAATAACTATTAGTCATTGTCTGAAAGTTGATTAATTTAAATTGGCTATTTTCCATATTTTAAAGGTGAATCATGTTCTCCCTTATCAGAGGCAAAAAAGTTCCCACTTTCTGGGCCTACTTCCGTTTTTTTGCAAGACTTTTTTTAGACTCTTTTAGACAGCCATGTGAGATCATCAATTTCAGATTACAATTACTCAAGACTTACTTATGAATTTTGCATCTTTGAGGTTAAATTGGATTTCAGATTATTTTTTTATAGAAAACTAAGTTCTAACTACCGTTTTTCTAAAGAGCCTGATGACTAAATTCGAATTTAATTTGATTTTCTCATGCTCTTATTGATCAACTGACGAGCGAGCTCTAGTTTTTTTACTTTGGGAGTTCCGTATGTTTTATTTTAGTAGACTATACGAACAGCTTCCTTGTTTATATCTCTCATGCTCCGAAGCTCGTTATTTCTCGAAGAAGATAATAGCTTCATAGTTTTTTTTCGACTTTTTTCTTTTATCTACAAGTTTTACTATTAATGAATGTTTCTTTCTGTTTATTAATTTTACGAAAGCTTTTTATCAGAAGTACTTTTTCGCTTGAATTTACTCATTGAAGTCGTTAATACATTGCTTTCTTGCATTTTCTTCAATGATGCACCGATTTTTGAAAGGGAGAACTATAAAACTGTTCTAGTCTAATCAAATTACTTCTTTTCATTTGCATTCATGCGCCTTAGGGGTTATATATAGTCCGATTATTCGTCAATTTTCATATATTTCTGTTTCTTTTGAACTTGTTCTTGATTGGAAACATCTAGTTTTGACACATTTTCGATAAAATTAGAATCTATTTAACTAATTTATTATTAAAAAAGATTGAGCTACATTTGCGTATCGATATGTTTTTTGTCTTTTTCTACTTGTGCAAGCTGCGTAATGTTCGACTCTTCCTTTTCCTTCTACAAAAAATCTGACTCTTTCTACATCTTAGGCCGATAATTTTTTGCCTTTGCTTCCTATATCATTTGTGAAATATTCAATTCTTAGAATTCATCCAAGCTTTAGGAGTCTTTTATCATAAGTTTTCGAGGATCGTTTTATTTTCTATTTTTTTCTAGGCTACACACTAAAATAAAATGGT
>JAOWAT010085671.1:0-10844 GCA_028571025.1 Longipedia americana
TAAAAAGTTGTAAAATGACTTCTAAAAGACATTTTCTTTTTCAGAACATTAATTTTTCAACAGAAATTAATAAATTTCTGTTCAAAAAGTAATGGTGGGTGGCATTTAAATTTAAATTTATGCATTTAAAAGAGGAAGTGTTGTTGCAGAGTGAGATTGAAATTTTCCGGGAAACTAAAGTTCTTCCTCTATTTTGGAACAAAAAATTAAAAGGAGGTGCCATCCACCATTAATTCTTAATCTAAATTTTAGGGATTTTTTCAAAAAGAAATTATCAAAAACATAACAGATTATTATTAGAGGTCATTTTAAAGCTTTCCATGCAAAATTAGAACATAAAAATGTTCACGCCAGTCTGCCTTTAAAGTCTGTTGATTTAGTTATTTCGCTATGTGGATTAATACTAGCACTTTTGCAACACCTCTTGTTTAAAGAGTAACGGAGGATATGTCTTGGAAAATGAGATGACTCTGATCAAAATTTTTGATACAGTGAAGATTGTTATTGAGATTTTTCAACATTTATGGAGAGTTGAGAATTTCTGTCAGCCACAAATTCTTATTTTGAAATTTCAAGTACAAGAAGCTTTAGCGGCTTTTCAACAGAGACTTTTGAATATTCCGTGAGTATACTTAAAAACCTGCGGATGACACAGGTCAAGGAATAGCGAATTGGAGGGGGGAACATATGTTATCAAAGTTGATCAATTGGTGAACCTTCATCACATGATGCTTTTGACGGAAGTGACTGTCAATCGGCAAACCTTCATCATGTGACGCTTTTGATCTGGTAGGGTATTTATGTCACATCGAAAGAGTGCTTTGTTTTGTGATGATGACATTAGCACAGACCTGCGTTGGGTATTTGGATCACTTTGTTAGCATAGCTGCCATTGTTGGTCTTATTTTCAAACTATTTTCAAATTATATGTATTTTTCTAAGATTCAATGAACTTTTGTTACATAATTCAATACAAAGTTTGCAGTTCACATACTGTATAATTTATTTGCATATTTGTAAACATCGGCAGGTTGTGCACGGCTTTCGTGCTTGTTTTTTTGTTGAAATTGTCCTGAGACAGTTTTCTGGCACACTTATGATCCTAGGACGAGATAAAAAATTGCGGGATTATGTAGATTCAGTGCTTGTTTCTTGATATTTTCTTCACTCTTTGTCTTGAATAGTGTGAAAGAGAGGAATGAACAGAAGAAGAAGAAAAAAGAGAAAATGAACTGACCCAAAAGTTCATCAAATACCCAAAAACAGATGAATGGCTATCTTGAGAGAAAAATGGGCATTGAGGGATGAAAGGTCAAACAAGCAATGCAATGGTTTGTAGTTTTTGAGCAAACTATTGAATAAAAACATTTTGTACTTATTAATCTTTCCTGATAACAATTTTGATTAAATTTTAAGAATCCGTTTTCTTTAACTTCAAGGCAAATTAGACCAAAAGTAATGGAGGCTCAAGAAACTAAAGATTTTCTGGTTTTGTAATCAATTTGCGCCTGAAGATAACAAAGTTTCATGAATAAAATAAAAACTTTAAATGAGAATTTCTCATTTTCATAATTTTTTCTCATCACGGAAATCCGCTAGAATTCCTCATGTTTATTAATTCTTTTTTTGTAAAGTCATTTATATGATTTATTACGAAAAGAGAAAGAATAAAAACATTTTCATTATTGATAAACGAAGGAACTGAACCTTTAATCAATGTTCATCTTTAGTTTTCAAAACCAAACTTAGGGTAAAACTTCAAAACTTCCAATTTTTCGTCAATATCAAATAAAAATGGAACAAATATAATAATTAATTGTTTCCAAATATTTTCTTTGGATGTTAATTTATCATCAGCTAACTTTATTTTCGCTCGCAGGTGTCTGATAAATGCAAAAGACCGACCCAAAAACGTCACTCACTTTGCTGGTATATACGTCACAGTAACAGAATCAGATAATAAGCAAAAAGGGGATTAAATAATTGCTTTTTTACAAGGCCCATAGAGGTCTAGAGAAGACATGTTATAATTTGGGGGAAATCATTTATTTTGGAATGTAAATCCTTGGCCCCTGTCAAATTGATAGTTTTCCCCCCTCCTCCCCCCCCCCCATGGCAGGCGTTTGTGACGGTTTGACCGTTGATCAAATATTCAAAAATTTAGCATTTCTGAGTTTTTGCGTTTTTTGAGCTGAGTTTTTGAAAAAATTTGAGGAGTTTTTGAAAAATTTGGCTTGAGATTTTGAAATTTTAGGAGTTTTTCGAAAAAATTTGCCATTATTTTGCAAAATTTGCTTAAAACAACTGATCTCGTAATGAAAACCCCTTTGTGACAAAAGTGAATTTTGGTCAAATTTCGTACGTGTGTGAGTATTTCGATTTTTTGACTGAGTTTTTGGGAAAAAAGGACCTGAGTTTCTTGAAAATTTTGTCAAAAAAGCCTACATGGATGAAAGAAAAAATTTTCACCCTTGCAATTGCAATGAATTGTTGACATTTTTAATAGTTCCCTTTCTAGAATTTTAATGTGCATTTTTTTTAGATTTTTATAATATCTCTAATATTATAAGTAAAATTTATTTTATACCCATATTTTTGCTCCCTATTTTCCTCTGACAATTGTTCTTTCACATTTGAGATGAGATGTGCCGTCAATCAATCTCTAAAATGAGCGCAAAATTAAAATGGGGAAAGAGAGAAAGAAAGAAAAGTGCGATGGGCAGAGAAGTCTTATGAAAAAAGAAACCGAAAAAAATTGAGTTTAGAAATGAAATGGAGTGAAAAATTCGCAAACAAAAGTCACGAAATAAAAATGGTTCGGGCTCGTGTAGATACGTTTTTACTTTTTCATAAAGGAGATTGGATAGAGAATTCTAAACCTTTGCTTTCATGCTTTTTGACAAGATTTAGCAAAATTAAACTTTAAAAGCATGCGCTGTGTGCCTTGCGCCATTTATAAAGTAACGTCTTCTTCATAAATGGCGCTTGTCTATGACATCATCAGGCTTTTTACAAAAAAGTACTGAAAATCAACTTAAATTTTTTCACGATAACTAAATTTTTTGAAAAAAAACTCAATTTGATTACCCAAAAAACTCAAAAATACGAGATTTTTATAAACTGCCATTTTCTAAAGCGCAGAAAAGTCCAAGTTTTGGATAATTTTGACAATTTTTACTGCAATTTTGGGTACAACTTATTCATTGGTCCCCCATAGAATAGATGTAGGTTAGGTTAGGATAATTTTACCTAGGTAAAGTTAGGTTAAGTTAGGTTAGGTAAGCTTAACTTAGCTTAGGTAGGTTAGGGTAGATTATGGAAGAGCCATAAATCTGAGGGGACCTATGAGTAACATGCACCCAATTATGCTGCAATTTGATGAAATCAAGGTTAAAAATTACATTTTAGTTGCATTTTTTACAATTTTGATAAAATTAGTTATTTTCTGACAATTTTTCAAAACTTTTCTATAATTTCAATCTTTTTTAACCAAACTCAATATGAATTTTTCAAAAACTCGATTTGAAAATTCAAAAACTTAAGTTGAAAATGGAAATACTCCAAAATAAGAGATCTTATTTAGCACATTTGAACTTTCATTAGAGGATCTACTGTGATTTTTGATAATATAATTTAAATCTAGTTTGTTTCCAACCACTATCTCTTTTTACAGCCTATTTTCGTGTTTAATCAGTAAACCTAAATAGATCAAACACTCTTAAAATATATTTGACCAACATTCAAAAGCATAAAATTCTTAAATATATTGGACATTCAGTCATAAAGATTGAAAATCTAAATCTTTTAATCCAATTTTATGATTTCAGAGCATATTATATATTGCCTCCAATAATAAAGGAAAAGTCCAGTTAAAGTTTGGATAAAACTTAAGGATTGGGACATTTGCAGCTATCCATGAACAAATGTTTGAATATTTTCAAAAAATGATGCATTTATGCAAATGTTCTTATAGCTATTCTCAACGACCTAACATGGGTCGACTGACTTTTTGCTGAAATGGATGGATTGAGCAACGAAAATTTCTCAAAATTTGTCCCAAGTGACTTAATTGCCTTCCAAAGTTACTTCAATAATATGAGTACATACTATCATTTGGCAGATTTTTTTCTTTAAAAAATCATTTTATTGGACTTTAATGACTCAATACTGCTTGCAAGTTATATAACAGACCTCAACATCACTATTCATTCTGTGCAAATTGAATTCATGTTGTGAAAATAATTCACAAAATTTGAGAAAATTGTTAAATTTGTGCAAAATTTCGTAGTGGGCTAAGTGACTGGAGACAAAAAAAATCAGATTTTTTCTTTGGATTATTCATTTTTGTCTAAAAGTCAGTTGATTTAATCTGTCCTCAGCATGAACCTCAAAATTTTTTGATTTGAGAGTTGGCTTACTCCTGGACATTCAGATTTTTATATTAATAGTACGAGTTTGTATTTTGTATTTTGTCTCATTAAAGCCACTTTCAAGCTTGTAATTATACAAATATTTAGAAGTGTGAAGTGTGTAAATACCAATTTATGTCAAAAAATAATTGCAAGATTTGTGTTATTTGGTCATGAAAATTAATAATATTTTCGAATCAATTAATTTTCAGTCAACTTGGCCCTTTTTCTTAATGTTTGTCCGATTCTTATTTGACTGGTTCAGACTTCAGACTTTTCTTCGAAAAGTTTCATGCTTGAAATCTTAAATGAGGCTTTACAACGGATTTCGCTGATAAATTTTTTTTCTTTGCTTTTTAAGCACGGGATCATTTAATCCTTTAAAACATAATGTACGTAAATTCATGCAAAATTTCAGGTTCAAGAAGAAATTAAAGTGGACATGCGAATTTCTCGTTGTTATTATTTTTGCATCATCACAAAAATTAGTTGGAGCGCCTCAAATAAGGAACCCTTACTCGTCGTCCTTCATTAGTAAAATTTATTATGATTACATTTGAAATTGATCTCTGGTTTGTATTTTAGCAAGACATCAGTAAAATCTTGAAATTGCATTTAGCATTACTTTCATTCATAAATTCTGATCCTCTTTAAGTGTATAAATAAAATCTTTTTAATTACAAATATTTTCTGAGCAGAAAATTCCTAATTGAAAACGTAAAGTCCGTTTGATTGTAATCAAAGCAGCCTACGACCATTTTGGTCTCATTTCAATTGAAACCATAAAATATCACCTTCCAAAGTTCCTTTCTTGCCCTAAATCTAGGCTGTTTCATGAAAAAATGTTTGTCCTCAGAAATTCTGGCTATCAGCTCACCTAAAAGATTTTTTCATTCTGATTCCAAATCTGATCTTATTTTTTCCAACCCACTTCATACAAGTACCATGCAACAAGCACAATTACGGTAAAATAGGGTTTGAATCGTATTATAGAGCTAAAAGTGAAATTGCATAGACAAGCGCCATTTATGAAGCAAACTGCTTCATAAATGGCCCTTGTCTGATGGAGATAAATTGAAGTACATAGACTGTTACAAAAAGAGAGGTTCAGAGAATGATATTAGTCAAATTTACGTAAAAGAGTCAGAAAAAAGGAGGAACACTGAATTTTCGGGGCAATTTTGAATGAAATTGTGAGACATTGAAGACTTGCTTGTAAAAATTATGGATAGATTCTACTAGTAGAGATAATCTAAAGTCAAAGGATGCCAATTTTTGCACGAAAAAGTTCTCCTAACTAGTCACAAAATGTGCCGCGGAGGCATCAGTTTTTTGAGATTGCCAAAAAAACTTTTTCAAAATTCTCTGTTTTTACAAAACTTTTCAAAGTTTTGAAACTTGATCTGAGCAGTAGGTTTTAAATGATTTTAGTAAATTCATAATGTTACGTATAAAATATGCCTAGAAAGTATATTATTTTGACCTTGAAAGGCATGAGCAGATATAGGATTGGGCACTAGCTCTGCAGGTATTGAGAAGCCTTTGAAATTTACTTCAGTACAGGCTTTTTTCACTTAATAAGAGCCCATTTTATGAAGAAAACTTGGAAGGCTTGATGCACGGTCCTTACATAGCATGACCATGAAAAAATAAGAACAGATTTAGAATCGGGGCAAAAAATGTTTAAAATGAGCCAGTAGCCAGAATTCTTTTAATATTTTATGAAACGGCCTACTAAATCCCCCAATCGTGTTAAATGTAAACTATTCATTTAATTTCTGTATGTGACCAGACTCTGCCTTAAGCATGGATTATTGAAGACCTACACAGGTACACATTCTATAAAGATGTTAATCGCAATTAAAAATCCCATCAACAGATGGCTCTTTAGATGTGGATTTGTGACTAACTGACTTATGTCATGAACTAAAGTCAAATCCGCAAAGCGCACGGGTTTAATCGATACTTTAATTTTCACGTTATCATGCAAGCTCTGGGGCAAATAAAATCAACCATACAAACGCCATCTTATCACAAAATGGCCCTAATTACAGTCTTTATATTGTCTTGTTCAATTGAGGTTGAGTGACTGCTCTCTTGCTAACTATTGGCGCATGTTTTCAAATAGAATTTAGCCCTTTTTCTCATTGCACAGAGCTGAGTGAAATCGTGTGGTATTTATTTTATATGCATTACAGCAAGGCTTATAATACTTCTCAGGTTCCATAATGATGTATGACAGATATTATTTCAACTGTTATTCACTTGATTTTATGTTTTAGAACAGAGGAAGTATGGTAAAAATGTGCGGGAGAAGTGTTAATTGTTATTGATAAAAATCACCAATGAATTTGAGGTGATAATTTGTAAACAAAGCATGCAAACATGTCATGAATACAAGCTGAAAATGATTAGGAGATACAATAGAATTATTGTGGGGGATGGACCAAATAGGATAGCCCATTTTATTGCTATCCTTTATTTAGATTTCAAAACTTGATTCAAGTATAAATTATGGGAGGGGGAGGGGGTTTAAATTTCTTATTTTAATTGGAAGATCTCGTGCACTCAAAAATAGAAATTACTCTAGAAGATTGTGTCATTATTATGTCAGTCAAAGAGAAATCTAAAAATAAATTTCAAAAAGACAATTCGGTTTTTTGCTAAATGAACTTTTGTATTTGGAAATTGATTTTCTTCACCAAATTCAAGTATTCCTTCTTTTTTCCAATCAGCTAATTGACACTGCTATTATTGGTATGAAAATCAAACAACAAATCTAATTTGCGGCTTTGCAGCTAATGATGGTTCTTTGCTTAATTGGAACAATGCAACTAACAGGCATTTATTTTGGCAAAATTTTCCAAAACTGACTGAGCGCCATTTTTCAAAAATTGAGAAAAATTCGCAAAACCACGAGTTACGAAAATTTTCGATTTTTGAAAGTCGACTTTTGTGGGTGAAATTACAGTTGTTGACTAGAATTTTCTAAAAAGTGGCCAAAAATGCCAATGTTCATGAAAGTTTTTTTAAAGCTCAGGATTTAAGTCAAAATTGAGAATTTTTTTCAAAACTTAACCACAAAATACGAAAATTTTCCCTGTTTGATTAAGGGAAGAGGTGTGAAAAAAGAGCCTGACTAAGAATGCAACATCATATTATTCAAGAGTCGTTCTGCTTGGGTTATAGAATTTTGCAATTTTAGTATTAAGGCCATATCATATAAAGAGTTTGTGTAAAGGGAAAATGAAGGAGGAAAAGGAGGAGGAAAAAGAAGAAAAATTACTAAATCTAATCTTAGCTGTAGAAAATCCTGAAAAAACTGGCTTGATTGTTGATCATTTTGTATTGTGTCTCTCTAATTGTGTAAATGCATTGTATTCAAATGTGAAACCTCTAAAGATGCCGAAATTTATTGAGGTAAGATTATCATATTTTGTTCTCTATCGTCACAAACAGTGCGAGAAAAAAAGAGAAAAATTGTAATCACCTCAGGGGAAAATGAGAATTCAAAAAAAAGTTGTATGTACAAATCGAATAATCTGTAAATACGTTTAATGTCTTACAGTAAAAGTTTAGTTTTATAACTTTATTTTCAACTTATTTATGGAACCATTTTTCCTACAGTGTCTACAATCTAGTAGTAGACTGAGATGGGCAATCGTTTTTTGAGGACCCTGCTCAATTTCTCGACAAAATTTTTGGTTTGGGATTGAAATTAGACCTTCCTCTGCCCCCGTAAGATTTTCAAGTCAAAATTATTAATGAAGGTACTAGTTTAGGAGCACTTCCTCTGGTCCATAAAATGACTCATAAAATTGACGTTTTTCAACTTTTTGCCTCACTTTTGGGACCAAAGGAAGTTTTAAGGCAGGGGTGCCCAAACCCCGGCCCGCGGGCCGGATCCGGCCCGTGGAACCCAGAAATCCGGCCCGCCAAATGATTTTGAAAGTAATTTTTCATTTTTCAAATCTACCTATATCTTGCCATTCAGTTTTTAATAAATCGATAATCATAACTATTGTTCAAAATTGTAATGAGTTTGACATGAATCAGGCTTTCTTTTGACAAAATTCTTAAAAATTAAGTTTCATATTCTAACAAAACTCAGTAAAAATAGCAAAACATGGAAATACAAAGTTTTGAATGTAATCTTTTAACAAAAATTATTAATGTTTTCAGTACATTTGTAAAATGAACCATATAATTTGCAAACTTTTTTAAATTTAAATATTATTGAACAGAAAACCGTAAAAAGCTGTGAGATTCAACTAAATTTTAAATCTCAAAATTTTCATGCCATTTGTATACGAAAAGTAGAGTGGGCCATGGTATCACTAATTAGATTGGGACGTACATAAAAAAGATCTTTTTACACTGGTTCCAAAAATGCTCTTACTTTTTTCATTTGATGCCTCCTTTAGGGTGGCTACTTTCCTTTTAATTTTTGTATATTTTCACACTTTCACGGATTTTTCTGCTTACAATTTTGACAAACATTGTTTTTAACTTCCTCTGCACTGTTACAAAAAATAAATTATGTGGAATTAGTTGTGCATTTATGTAGTAAAATATGAAGGCTGGTAGCCACCCCTTCCAGGCATTTCTTTAGAAAAGTAAGGACATTTTTGAAGTCAGTGAGACAACAGAAATTTTTTAAGTCACATCCGGGCCTCATTCTCAATATTTCTTTTCGGATAACCCACCCCACTAAAAGATATGCTAGCAAACAAATATCTTTTTCACTTCACTATGCAATACAATACAATACATTTGCACCAATCTTTTGATGGAAAAAATGTTTTATGCATGAAACAAAATTTTTACATTAGGAATTTTTACATTTCCATCTTATCCTATATCAAATGATCTTTCATTTTTTTTGGGGGGGGGGTCCGGCCCGCCATTGAGTCTGAAATGCTAATTTTTGCCCGCCAAAGAAAAAGTTTGGGCACCCCTGTTTTAAGGACTACTTTAGAATTGTAAATTTTTGCGCTTGTCAACTTTTCTTAATGTCATTTTTTTGATTTATTAGTGATACAATGTCATAAAATGACGATTTCTATTTTTTTCATAATTACATATTTACAGATTTATCCATTTTATGCTATGAGTTGCTAACAAAATCCTTCTCATTCTCAAAAATATTACTAAATAAGTTGACTTGAAATTCTTATGGGGGGAGGGTAAAAGAAGGTCTAATTTCAATCCCAAACCAAAAATTTTAACAAGAAATGTAGCAGGGTTTTCAAAAAACGATTGCCCATCTCAGTCTACGACTAGATTGCAGACACTGTATATATTTTCAAAAATAAAAGGTTTTTAAAATTTTTCAAAAATTTGAAATATTGCCCCTATGGGGCTGGCCCCTGCCCCACCTGCCAGGGGGAAATAAAAAAGATATTATTTGATATTTTCAAAAAATCGGAAGATTTTGAGCATTTTAAAAAAAACAAGCACAGGTTAGTGCTTTATCCGCCACTAGAACACTATAAAAATATTAAGTTTTCCTCTGAAAATACACTCTCAAAAACTGAAAACATAAACTCTCCACATATTGTTCGGATTTTTATTGAAAACTACTGAAAAAAATAATGATTTGTAACTTAAATCCATAAGCATATATTTTGAAATAAGTTTAATCTATTTATCGAGGGTTTATTCTTAGTTTGAGGTACAATCCCATTTTGAAATGTAAGTTAGAATGATCAAACTAACCTTTGGCTTTGACGTTCGTTTGAAACAGAAAATAGTTACGTTCAAAGCAGAAAGGAATGGAAACTTGTCTAAACATGATTATTCAATTTGTTTTCTCAGTGTGGTAAACATTACAGTGGTGTGTACACAAAATTTAATTTGAAGAATTTTAACCCAAGGTTCTTTTTCTTACTTAAATGCCTCACCAAGAGCTAAACATCCGTTGAATTTTGCAATTTCGGGAATGACGTCAATTTGAACCGCCTCCAGCCTGGAAACATTTTTATTTTTCAAAAAGGTAAGAAAAACAATGAAAAAAGTTTTATTAGAAGAAATTTTGGTTTTATACTCAAGCTATTTTTCCACACATTTTTGTACAGTCTTTATGGAGTAAGATTTTCAAAAACATATCGAGAAAGTCATTAAAAATGCCCTGAAAATTTGAATGAAATCTGTCTTTATATAGATCATCACATTCTAACTAGGGACTGTCACAAAGGGCTAACCCTATATTGGTCCCTGTTCAGAATAATCTTAGTTATCTCAAAATTCCAAATTTGAAAGAAAAACTTCAAAAAACTTTGCAACTGGCCATAACTTGGCGTTTAGAAATCATATAATGAAGTCTTGAAAATTAGTCCTGTGCTCCCAAATTCATTAAAATACATTGAAGTAAAAAGTTTTCCCTCAGTTATGCCAGACGTTTCAATTTTGAGTGAAATAAACAAGTTTATGAAA
>JAOWAT010085782.1:0-10844 GCA_028571025.1 Longipedia americana
CCTTCTTTCGTACCGTAACTCCGTCCCACAACTCTTTTTAATTCCACCATTATCGATTCCTTTAAAACATTTACAATCTTTAAAATTCGACTTAGAACCCATAACTTTTGAATTACAATACTCTCCCACATTTAATGCCTTCCAAACCGTAATTTCAGTCATTGTTGAGTCTGGTTATCTCTTTCAATGTCATAACCAAAATTATAATGACCAAACTAAGAGTTCCAATTCCTGTCTCTGCCTGCTGTCAATAGCATCGGCGGATCCTGACGGCACTGATATTACCAATATATTTGATAAATCTCCGAAAACCGATCACTCAAAGTAGACGACTAGCTTTCCGGCGAAGAATATCAAAAGTTTAAAGCAAAATAAAGGTTCTAAAAGAATTTATATCAGTGAACTGATGAAATTCAATTCAAGAATTGGTGGTCTTCCCTAGTGGGTACCACTTAAAATACTATATAATTGTTATTTTTGATAATATAGGGTCGATCATAGGAAATATTTGACCGTTTCCTTAGTTTATTAACGCTTGCTCTAGATTTAGACAATCATTCATATTTTATATTCAAAAAGGCAGCATGTAATTCGACTTCGAATTCCCCTAACGAAAATCGAATAACAACATGGAAGAATTCATGGACAAAGTTGACAACAACAGTTTCGAATGGGACAACTTCCAAAATGTCGAACAGCAGTCCAAAAACAGTTCCGCAAGACAAAAAAGCGACATCTCAGATATCTTCGATAAATAAAAGTCTCGATCCCAAGATAACAACCCCTTCCCCAATTCCTTCTAACTCAACTAGTCCAAAAACATCCTGGAAATCTCCTACCAAAACCCCAAACACTAGCCCGAGCAATCCTTCCGATTCTAATTATCCCATTCTAAATCCGGCCATTTGGAAGAAGAAGATTCAATCAACCAATCCCGCTACGAAAGAATACAAAAACTACTCAAAAGGGCCAAACAAAACAGTCTCGACGTGTTCTACAAAAACCTCGACGAGGAAAAGAAAATGGGAGATGTACCCGTCTCCTATAAGGATAAATAACACTTCAGAAAGTACCTCGCTGAAATGAAGACGGAAAAGAAAAAAACTGAAGACAACTTCAATGCGAAAAAAAACAGCCATTCTCCCTTACAGTCTGAATTTGACGATCAAAACAAAAAAGATACTCGAAAGTTGTCGGGTTCATCCTTTGATTTTACAAAAAAACATCAAAAATAAAACTACTTCCTGCCATAGGACTTCGCCAAAGACAACCAAAACGACGATGTCGAAGGTGACTAAATAAACTTCGATGACTTCAAACCTCAGCCCCAATAATTTGATTCATAAAAATAAGCCATGCAATTCTTCTCAGAATCACGTCCAGATCCATCACGCTCTTCCAAAAAACAAAAAAAGAAAAGTGCCAATCTTGACATCATTCGCTAATAAAGGCAGGGCCTCTTCTAAAAAACTCTCGAATAATAAAAAATAAACAACCTCTTCAACGACTACCAAGATATGCGCAGCAGTTTTTAAAATCTCATCACTTAGTTCAAATACAACAGCTAAGGTCATAATAAAATAGTGTAATAACTCAAACAGCTTAAATAGCAGCAGCGTTCCATAGACAAAAGATAGCTCCTTGAGCAGAAAAAGCAAGAAAAAGATATGAAAATAAAGTAGAAAAAGCAACAGTTCCAATAAATCAAATAATAAATCAACAAAATCAGAGAGGACAACAAAGATCTCCTCTTCCTCAAAATCAACGAAAAAATCTAGACACTCTAAAACTCAGTCAAAAATGCTCTATAGCAAATCGCGTAATAGAAATAGCAACCTTTTACCCCTAAAATCATCAACTACTTCTGCTAAGCTGAACATGAGTAATAGTCCCGCTCACTCTCCAATGCCGCGTTCAGCTAGTAATCCATGTCCAACGCAAATTTTAATAAATTCAAAAAAGACTCTCAGCACTAACACCCCATTCTCATCAGCAAAGGTAAAAACGTCCTGCCTTCCGAAGTAAACCGCTAGGATTTTATCTCCCCTTTTGACCTGGCCATGTAGTAATCTGCCCTTAACTAACCCTTCGAGCAATTCGAATAAAACTTTCAACCCCCATAATTCGGCAAACAATACTTCCCCAAAACCCTCGATCTCTCTAACAAGAATCTCCGCCGTTCCCTCACCCAAAAAAGCTCCCTCGTCTTCTAAAGCTTCTAATTTCACGTATCGGCTAAATTCACAATCGTCGACAACGAAATTACTCCTTTGGTTGCCTAAATACGAGTCAGCAACAAATGCATGATTAGTCTCTCCGATGTCTTCGTCATTGTCTACGGAAATCAAGGTGTTGATATCGTCGTCAGACCCAGCAAGATATACTAACCTATACTGGAATCCGGGGTTAGCTTCGACTTTTAAGTTTTTCTCAATAAACAGTGCCTTGAGGACAGCGGGTTTCATATGCAAATATCCTACAAAACCAATCTCCTTTCCAAAAAAAAAATCAACGCCAAGATCCCGCTTCCAATTATCCAACTCATCAAACCAGAGTTTATCTACGAGGAACAGTTCACTGAAGCCTGGAACATCCTCAGAAACTAACTGTACATCCCACCGAAAACACTCGACTTCATGCACATCAGGTCTCACTAGGACCTTAAACTCATCCTGCCCTTCACTCACGTAAATACCCCAATTCCTAACTTTAGATAAACTAAAACAATCCCAATGTTTTCTCCTACGGAATCATGTTCCGATACCCAAAATCATAACTCCTCTACCTTATCAAATTATAGTGCTTCATCAACGGGAAAGCTGCTGTTCACCTCAGAACCGACCGCAAAGGAGATCAAAAAATCAAAGAAGAGGTACTCGACGTCATTAACTACCTTATCTTCAGCGTTACATAGCATGCATGACTTGATCGGTTCTCCTATTTCAAATTAATTTATCTCTTTATCTCTTCAAAGGCATGAGTGAATAAATTTTATCCACCATCAAATATTGAAGCAAATGAAAAAATACAGCGAATATCATCAGCTAGCATGTCTAGCAAACCTACTCCATACTTTAAATTCGTTGTTTGAAAGTGATTGAATCGTACAATTTCCTGGCTTTCGTCCTGACCAGTACATACTGCCGGTTTTATCATAAGAAGAATCTTTATTAGGTTATCTAAGATTGAACTGCCTAGTGTTACTCCCATTTCTATCATTTTTATTTACCTTCCCATTTCTATAATTTTGCCCGTTATTTTTACCGTGATATCTCACCTCCTCTGGATTATAGGTAAACTTATTGACGTCTGTATCAGATTTTTTCATATGATTTCCTCCGTATTCCATAACATTACTAGGTCTTGAAACCCTTGGTTTCTATTTCTGGCCATCCAACCCTGTAATTTTCTGTTTCTGATGACCCGTATTGTGATCGTACTGATGGGTATACCTCTGCTCTTTCAAGAAATTTGGCACCTCTGTCCTCTGCACCTCCTTCTGCGGAAGTTTATGCTGCATTTGTCTGTTGGTATTTGAATACTTCAAATCAGTTTTTGGATTCCCAACCTCAGCCGACACCTTCTCATCCAAATCTATTATTTTATCAAGCATCTTCAGCACCACCCCTTTTAAACTTTGAACTTCATTTTGGTTTTCAATCCAATCATAAAGATTATAGGACTCACGACTCACCTTGGAAGAAGCGCTATTCGCCCCATTCTAAGTGATTTTCTTTCGATTTTCGCTTCCATTTCTATTTCCACTTCCATTTCTATGACCATTACCAGAGAAACTGCAATAATGACAGCCCCAACCCTCCCGATATCTCTATATTTCCCTTCTTAACCTCACATTCTCCATCTTCACTTACTTGTAACCCCTCAGTAAACCCTAGATCCCAATTGGATTCGACAAATACGCCAACACTTCACGACTATCAATGTGGATGGCGTGTTTTTTACCTTCTTTACTATAGTTTTTAGTGTAATTCCTGCTGTTGCTCTTTTCTTGATCAAAATACTTCGGATCCTTATATTCTGCGCAAATTTTCTCACTCTTTCGAACCTTACCATCTCCGCTTTTATTCCTGAATGCACAATTTCCCTTAATATCATCGTTTTTTGCCCTTAAAGTGGTCTTACTGGCAATCCTTCCAGTGTCTTCAATTCCTTCAGTCTTACTTCCTTTTTTTGTCATCAGAAAGTCTTCATACTCATGCTTCCTTCTTCTTATTCCCTCTTCCTTATCACGTCTACTATTCCCTTCATTTATACAATTTTAGTTACAATACTGACTTTAGTCTTACTAAAACTGCTTAAATAACCCTTTATCGTTACTTTCAACTTTGGTTCCACTTCTCAGCATCGTTGTTTGCAGACCCTATCTCCTGCATTGTCCTGATGATCGATTTAAAATTTTCTCTGGTGTGTGCGAAACACTCTAACTCGGCGTATACAACAAATCATAAATATCCTACATTGTACGGTTACCGAGCCCTTTGCCTTCCTCATCATCTCCACCATCTAATATTTCTATCAGAGATTCTTACAGTCCGACTTTCCCTCTCAGCCTACTGATCTTTCTCTATTCATTTCTCAATTTACTACTGTTTTCTTATTCCTCTTCCTTTTCGTATTATACTTTTCCGCCCTAACTTTCATATTCCTATGGCTCACAATCAAAACCTGATACCACCGCATTACCATCATTCGTCAAATGTTCCATACTTTTGCTCTTTTTTATGTCGTAATTCTATGTTTCCTGAATCAATTTAGTCAAAAAAGCGTCCCTTGCTGGTCTATCAGTAAATACCACATTCAAATATTGTTTAATATTTACATCCCTCCCAAAGTTCGATTTTATTTCCAATCTGTCCAAAAAATGTCTCCACCGCTCCTTGAAACTCCCCGTCTCTATCATTAGAATCCCACTATCTGGCAAACAAATAAACTTTTCCCAACCTCGTTGATCCATAAAACTCCGCTCAATCTCTAAACAACATCTCTCGCCACCGGTCGTTAAAGTTGCAATGGTGAAGAAGCCTCCACACTCATTATTAGTATTTATGGATATCAATCCCTCCTTTGGAGACACATCATTTATGCTAATCCAGACCTTATACTAATTACACTTCACACATCTCTGCACTCTTTACTCCAGTAAAACAGGACCATACACATTCTTGCCGACCAGAACACCGTTTTTCTACAGTTACTCTTGAAAATACCTCAATTTACACTTCCACCGAGGCTTTCCAGTCCAATGGAGAGCAAAAATAGTGATTCCAAGTATTCATTGATAGCATAACCATATCTCCGTAAATCCTTCGCCATGTGAACTTTATTTTACTTGCATTGCTCTATCCATCCCCCAAACTCTGCTCGATACTCAGAGTAGAGTTGGTATAGACTCCCGAAAGTGGTTACTATATAATCTCACCTTGACGAGTTGGTCGCATTACTCAAAATTTTGCAATTGTTCCTTAATATTTTTATCTCAAGCATGAAATCAGTAACATAAACTTAGGCTATCAAAAGTTATTACCGTTTTCAAGAATCTTGTCGATTTCATGACTCAAAAACAGCCGAAATACGGATTCAAAAGCACTTTTCCAGCTCAAAAAATATTTAAAGAATTTATTCACGTCTGTTTGTAACAAAATTGGATTTATGCCTATCAGGAATATAATAAAAAGAAAAATTGTAAACCATTTTCATAAATGCCCTCGGAGGAAAAATATATTGGGACATCTCCGCAAATAGTATTTTTCGATGAGTGCTCTGCATTTTTATGTTTACTGCGCGCCGAAACAAACAAATTTAAGTAATATGCATACGAGACCCTCCAATTCCGGGTATTTTTTTAATCACATTTATCGAATGAAAATGATTAAATCAATAGCTTGAAAATCATTGTTTTCAAGTCAATACAATATATCGATTATAACACTCATTAAAGTAACTCCCAAAATCCCAAGCCACACTCAAATGACGTTGAAACTAAAGATATATGCAATACTTATCTTTCTCCACGTTATCTACAAATCGCAGACAACAGACCCTTTCTTCCTCACAACCCTCCCAGAGATATAAACTTCACAATGGTCCCTCACCGTCACCAGCCCAACCACTATGAATGGCTTCCAATCGCACAGCAACACTCTCAACTTCATAAACGCATACACTTCTGGAGTTCCCACAGTCGGAATCAGCTATGACTTCATAAACTCCGCATACTAAACCACCACTTTGTATCACTAGATGATGCTCGATGTCACAATTACTTCTATTTCCACGACCTCCACCACCATACAACTGAATCACACCTAAAACACCCTTGTGTCCATGGACATCAACTACCTCGTTGTCTCCGCCAACTTCTTCATCGACATCAGGACATAGCTCATTGATCTCACATCCACTAACGTGTTCACCAACTCGGGTGTTGCTCGATTTGTAAACATCGACCTAGTATACCGGGCAAAAAGCAACTCAACAAATGCTGTCACTGTCTACAACACTGTTGGGTTGTTTATGATGCGAAACTCTAACACCTACGAATACACACTTACCATCAACTCAAAATCTCTAAATCATTACACCCTCACCCTCACCGTAATGGCCAATAATCGCATGAGATGGATCCGAATAACAACCATCAACTACGAATCCGTAGCCGTTACCATCAACCCACCTTACTACATCGAAATGGGTCTCTTCACCAGTTTCTCAGCCACAGTCCCCGATGACTCTGGCATCACAGTCACAAGCTACGGAACCATATTTACAGGAATGGTCGATTGGCTCATAGACGACAGCAACTCTGTACTCAACTACAACGCTGCCATGTCCGGAAGATCCTTCTCATTAACAACCACTGCATTGAGCAGAACCAGAACTTCCTATTTTTGGTACCGTCTTGAATCCTGTCCCATTAACACCTACCTATCAAGTCACCAATGTCTAGGCTGTCATTACACCTGCCAAACCTGTTTCTCTGATACCAGTACCTCATGTCTTACCTGTGGAACCACTAGAGACTACAACAACGTTGACAGGTCCTGCCCATGCATCACTAACTACATCGACTTAGGCAGCGCTCTTTGCACATAAATTACCTGTAGTTTTACTTGTTTCACCTGTGCTGGAATAAACTAATGTGGGTCATGCCTCGATGATTTCAATAGAGTTATTAGCAATACTTAATGTTTGTGTAAACCATACCACTACGATGATGGAGTCAGTCGATACTGCCGACCCTGTCACAATTCCTGCCTTAGTTGTACTGCCCCATAAGATCCAGCAGCATGCTAATCCTGCTCATCTTCGGATCACAGAACCCACAGAGCCAGTAGCAACACTTGTCAGTGCGATCCTGGCTATTTCTAAAACTCTGTAAGTGTATGTCCAAAGTGCCATCACTCATGTCAAACATGCACAAGCATAACCTAATGCACCGCATGTGATGCCACAAAAGGCCGCTAAACAGACCTAAATAACAATCTTTGCAAATGTCAATCAGGCACTTACGACGATCAGCTCCAATAACAATGTCAACAATGTCACTATTCTTGCTCAACCTGCAATGACAACACACACTGTCTCCAATGCCACGCTGGTAGAACCCTACAAGCTGACTTTACCTGCATATGCCCAAATAAATTCTATGACGATGGCTCCACCCCTGCATGTGCACCATGTCTTTACAGTTGCAGAACTTGCACCGATGGTACTCATTGTACGTCCTGCAACAATGGTCTATTTCGTCTCCTTAATGCCACAACTAATCAGTGCTACTGCCAAGATTTCTACTTTGACAACCCTCCTAATGAATAATGCGCGTCGTGTCACCCTACCTGCGACACTTGCAACGGTGCACTTGATAGCAACTGTCTGTCCTGCAATTCCACCTCTTTCAGAACTTTATCACTCTAAAACAGATGCGTCTGCAAAGATGGCTATCATCAAACATCAGCTACCGTATAACTCTGTGCATCCTGCCATTACACCTGTAAAACATGCACATCAACCCCAGACTGCACGGCATGCGACGCCACCAAATTCCGACAACAGTCTACCACCTAATGCATCTGCATGAATAAATATTATGACGATGGCAATTAGCTTTGCTCCGCCTGTAACTACAGATGTCTGACCTGTACTAACCCATCGTCATGCTAAACCTGCGATTCCAACACCAGAGACACATCCGATCTCACCACCTGCATATGTCTCTAAGGCTACTACGACGATGGAGTGTCCTCGTCTTGTCTTGAATGCCAAACTCAGTGTTTATCCTGCATTAACGGAAACAACTGCACAACCTGTCCATCCAACAAAGTACTCACAGATACCAAAGACTGCATCTGTTCCCCTGGAACCTATTAGCCAAACTGTCTGGCATGTGCCTATAGCTGCCAATAGTGCACCAATACTGCCAACCAGTGCACTGTTTGCAACGGAGCATCAAAAAGATACCATAGAAGCTCTGATAACACCTGCATATGCTACGATGGTTACTTTGACAACGGTGCTGACTAGCTTTGTACAGCTTGCCACTATAGTTGCTAAACGTGTGCTTCTAACGCCTAATGCACAACTTGTCCAACTAATCGTTTCAAAAACACAATCACCAAACTTTGTCAGTGCAACTCCTAATTCTTCGAATCCTCATCTAACCAAAACTGTCTCTCCTGCCACTATACATGCCAGACTTGTTCCAGTGACACTGTCTGCACCAGCTGCAATGCTACCAAATTTCGTATCACATCCACCTCAGGATCCACCCTTTGTTAATGTCAGCCTGGTTACTATGACGACGGAGCAAACTCGCTGTGCTTCCAATGTAGACATGATTGCAAAACTTGTTCAGCATATGCAGTCTGTACTTCCTGCGATGCTGGAGAGAATCGCTATATTTCCAGCAACTCATGTCCTTGTATCGATGGATACTTCTAAAATTCGATATTCCAATGCCAAAAATGTGATATTTCATGTTAGAAATGCATAAAGTCTGACTAGTGCACCTTCTGCCCAAATGGCCGAACCCTCGACTCCCAAAACACAAAACTATGCCTCTGCGATACCACAACGTACAACAACCCTTCCACCAACTCCTGCGATAATTGCGGGTATCCTTGCCTGTAATGCCACACAACATCAACAAACTGCACTCAATGCGAAAATGGAAGAACCCTCACTCTAAACCAATGTCCCTGCAATTCCGGAACATACGATAATGGCACACATTGCGCACCTTGCATGAATGTCTGCTAAACCTGCTCAACATAATCCACCTGCGATATTTGTAAAACCAATAGCAACAGGAACCTAAACAACGGCCAATGTCCCTGCATAAACAATTATCACGATTAAAATAATGCCAATATCAATTGTGCAAAGTGTCATTACTCCTGCATACAGTGTATCAATAGTACTGCCTGCGTCACATGTGTCAGTGGAAGAATACCAACTGGAAATCTCTGCGACTGTCCCGCAGATCGCTACTATGATGATGGCGTCTCACCAACCTGCCAACAATGCCACTACACTTGCCTCCAATGCTCAACAACTCCCAATAACTGTACAGCTTGCCTAGCAAGCTAACATCGTAGTCTCCAAAACTCGAATACCTGTCCATGTTTAGCTAGCTACTACGATGATGGTTCCAGCTCCGTCTGTGTAGCCTGCCAATACACCTGCTAAAGATGTACAGATTCCACAGACTGTACACACTGCAGTTCTACAAAGTTCCGACAATTTGTGTCTGGACCCTTCTGCGACTGCATACCTGGATATTTTGATGTCGGAGTATAGCTCTGCTCAAAGTGTGACTACAAATGCAAAACCTGCTAAATAACCTCCGCGACATGTGCCTCTTGCGTCGCTACCAGAACCCTCTCCTCTAACACTTGCAACTGTAACAATGGTCTTTTTGACAACGGTGTCTCTACATGTGTTTCTTGCATGTATTCCTGCCTCACTTGCTCAGCAGCGGACACTTGTGATACCTGTGACTCAACCAGGACATTATCAACCTCTAAACAGTGTGTCTGCAACAGTGGCTATTACGATGTTGACAATGTACAAGCATGCCAACCCTGCCATCAAAGTTGCCAAACTTGCTCCGCATTCTCAACCTGCACTTCTTGTGACACTCCAACTAGCGGTAGAGTCTTAGTTTCCTCAGATTGTGTATGCCAAACAGGTTTCTTCGATGACTCCGCGAATGGATAATTTGTATGTCAAACTTGTCAATACACATGTTAGCATTGCACCAGACAATCCTAGTGCACCTCTTGCAGAATGCTTGCCTAAAGAATTTATAATACGACAAACAGACTTTGCTCATGTAAGAGTGGTTTCTACGACGATGGCTCTAGCATGGCTTGCATTCCTTGCCCCTTCGACTGTTTAACTTGCTCTAGCGCCACAACCTGCCTGACCTGCGTTTCCGAAAGATCACTAAACGGGATGACCAACAGATGTGAATGCGCCCAATCTTTCTATCAAGACGGCACCGTCTGCTAACAATGTCCCCCATAATGCGAAACATGTACAAGTATGATAGTCTGTCTCACCTGCCACAACCCCAGAATCTAACAATCAGGCTCCTGCGTTTGTCCCGATAAATTTTATCCAGAAACCTCATCACCAAACTGTCTGCCCTGCCAATACAGCTGCTAAACATGTTCCTCACCCTCACAATGTCTATCCTGCAACGCTACCAAGCAAAGATTCCTATCGGGCGTATTCTGTGGATGTCTCAACAAATACTACGACGATCTATCCAACTAACAATGCGCAAATTGCCATTATTCCTGTAAAACTTGTATGATATTAAT